>JADBJO010011753.1:0-7500 GCA_016801955.1 Conus betulinus | reverse complement strand
ATTGACCTCCTGGTGACCTCAGTATCGGTTTCCCTTCCACCTCCACTGAGTCACTGTCAGTCGTCGGTACGGGTTGGTTCGTGGGGACTGTCGTTGGATGGACGTGGTGGCGTGGCGCCCTCTGGATGGGGCAGGGAACTCTCACCACTGACGAACGGGTGTACAACAAACACTATTTTTCACGTCATTAAGTGGCGTAGGACATGACGTCCGGCACAATGTATGTTGGATCAGAACTGGAACACCATGAACGTGACTCTTTTTCCGTGCAGTGTCTCCTCTGGTGGGTTTCTTGATGGTGACCTCATATTGGACTGCTGATGCTGGGACAACTGGAGGACGAGCCTTGGTGTGGCTGTGAATGGAGAGACTGCAATGCGTGGCATGGAAGAATGGCCCATGAGGAGGAACAGGAGATGAATCAGAGAAAACAAGTAATGGCGATACACTTGTTCACCCAAGTTTTAGTTATACCTTTAATAAACGAGTACTATGAATAGTTTCTTCAATATAAAAAAAAAATTACAGTTGAATCTCACTGTCAAGGGCGTGAAACTTCTCACAAAAGGCATTAAACGCTTAGAGGCAAAAAGGGACATTGTACATAGTATACAAATAGGTAATAGACCCATTAACCAGTGTGCCTTACCCACCGCACATGGTCGAACTGTGTCAAGGATGACGAAGTGGTCAGGTGACAGTTGACACCTAAGGTAGTAGGGGTTCGGACCTTCCCGATAGTGAAAGGGGGGAGGGACCTAACCACTGGGACCTCGGTGCATCAAGTGGGCGCTACATACTCAGTCAGCTGAGGTCGCTTTGTAAACAGTAATTGAAGAGCAGGAGTCTTGGGCTCGTTTAGATGGATCTGTATTGCCGTGGGGCACACTGTTGGTTCTATTGTCAGGGCGGGTTGAATGCACGTGTGGACGGTCGTCGTAGCTTTTCTCCAGGATAATTACCGTGTTAAGTGACCCCCCGAAGTCGACGGGAAATTTCGATGTCCATCTGGTACCAAATGTTTGTTTGCTAATCAATTAGGTAGGGATGTGTGTAAATGCTGACGTGTGGAAGAATGTAGCGAATGGAGAATTCAGGGTACTTGTGAACAGGGGGGTTGAGAAGCAGCATGGATGGACAAAGGCATGGCCCGAAGGGGAATCCTTTGTTTCAATACCTATATAAACTGAGGGAGGACAACGTGTGGGGGGGAGAGAAAGAACACCACGAGAGAGAGAGAGAGAGAGAGAGAGAGAGAGAGAGAGAGAGAGAGAGAGAGAGAGAGAGAGAGAGAGAGAGGAGAGAGAGAGAGAGAGAGAGAGAGAGAGAGAGAGAGAGAAAAGGGTGGTCAGGACTAGGGTCGAGAGAACGTGGTCTGGGAGATAGAAGAGACAGCAAAGTCTTAGGGTCAAAGACAAGCTGGAAGAGAAGAAATCTAAGTTTGAAACCCAGAGATGGGTGAAGACAGACAAACTGAATTTGAACCTAGAGGTGGGTGAAAGAGACGAAGAAAAAAGAGTTCTACGTCGAGATCCCAGAGACGACCACGAAGACCCAGTCCTGATACCTGGAGTCAGTCAACCAAAGGCGTCACCATCAAGCAGCGCTGAAGAAGACTCGAAGAGACTTTTCAAGAACTGTGGTGTGGTGTGTGAAAACGTGGTTGTGTGTGTGAAAACCTGGCCAGGGAAGAGTCATTTTATTATAACCCGGGATTAGGAAGTATTGATCTTTTATGTGTTGATTTGTTCATTTTGTGTAAGTGGATTTTTTTAATGTTTGATTATAAGTAGCACAGAAATTGTATTTCTTGTTCTCAGTCGTGTTAGGAGAGAAATGAATGCGTGACATCTCATTCCCAGAGAGAGATGTTTGATGGGCCCATGAGTGTGCATATGCGTGTATGAGTGCAGAGATAACCTTGGTGTGTTAAGCCTGACTAATGATACATCAACTTAGTGCACTTAAGCAATACCATCACGATTTCCCCCGTCCTGGACACTCACACACACGCGCGCGGGCAAACACACACACACACACACACACACACACGCGCACACACACACACACACACACACACACACACACACACACACACACACAACACACACACACACACACACACACACACACACACACACACACACACACACACACACACACACACACACACACCACACACATACACACACACACACACATACCCATAATCTTCTTGGTGTAGTAGTCATTGTAGCCGTGTACAGTCCCAAGAAGGAATCGAACCCTTTGCCCGTGGGCGTTGCTTCCAGACGACAGTGCCCCAAGTGCCATCTACAGTATCATGGTAATGCTTAGAGCGGACAGCATCATCATGGTCATTATTTGTATCAGCACAATCATCGTTTACATCACTACTATGGTCAAAGTACTTTGTCCCCCCCCCCCCCCCCCCCCCCCCCCCCCCCCCCCCCCCCCCCCGCCCCTTCCTTGTTTTTTCAGTAGGTGCCGAAGCAAGAGATGCTCTGTTTTTCTTCTCCTGAAAACGGTTTACTGGTATATCATCAGAATATGTAGAATAAGAGATACAGAAAATGTTTTAATGATGAAGACATCAAAACAACAGTAATCAAGTTCATCAAATGATAATCAGTTGTGTGTGTGTGTACATACATATCTATCTATCTATCTCTATCTATCTATCTATCTATATATATATATATATATATATATATATATATATATATATATATATATATATGTGTGTGTGTATGTGTGTGTGGTGTGTGTGTGTGTGTGTGTGTGTGTGTGTGTGTGTGTGTGTGTGTGCGCGCGCGCGCGCGTGTGCGTGTGTGTGTGTGTGTGTGTGTGTGTGTGTGTGTGTGTGTGTGTGTGTGTGTGTGTGTAGACATGACTCACTTGCCAACCAGGTGAGTGCTGTATCCAGCCTCCTTCAGTCTCTTGGGCAGGAAGTCAATGTCCAGAGGAATATAGTCCGCCATGCCCTCTCTGACCACAGCGTTCTGTGCAACACGTCACTTTACTAGACACTTGTCATACACTGTGCAACACAGTGACTTTACTAGACACTGGACATACACCGTCCAACACAGTGACTTTACTAGACACTTATCATACACTGTGCAACACAGTGATTACTACACACTGGACATACACCGTCCAACACAGTCACTTTACTAGACACTTGTCATACACTGTCCAACACAGTGACTTTACTAGACACTTATCATACACTGTGCAACACAGTGACTTTACTAGACACTGGACATACACCGTCCAACACAGTCACTTTACTAGACACTTATCATACACTGTGCAACACAGTGACTTTACTACACACTGGACATACACCGTCCAACACAGTCACTTTACTAGACACTTGTCATACACTGTCCAACACAGTCACTTTTACTAGACACTGGACATACACCGTCCAACACAGTGACTTTACTAGACACTGGACATACACCGTCCAACACAGTCACTTTACTAGACACTGGACATACACTGTCCAACACAGTCACTTTACTAGACACTGGACATACACTGTCAAACACAGTCACTTTACTAGACACTGGACATACACTGTCAAACAAAGTCGTTTCTCAAAACATTGGATATTCACTGTCAAACAAAGTCATTTCTCAAAAACATTGCATATTCACTGTCAAACAAAGTCATTTCTCAAAACATTGCATATTCACTGTCAAATAAAGTCACTTCAATAAACACTGGACATACTCTGTGCGTCGAAAGACGTCACTCCACTAAACAATCGACACTCACCATCAAACTCACTTCAACAGACAATGGACACACACAATCAACCAAAGATACTTCGCCAGACGCTAGAGACACACTGTCCAACAAAATCATTCCACTAGACAATGGGCGCATACTCTTCAACAAAATCAATTCATTAGGCAACAAACACACACTGTCAAGCTGGGTTATAAGCAACGTTATCTTATCTTATTATCTTACACACTGTCAAACAAAGTCACCTCACTAAACACTGTAAACATGGGGTACACAATTATGAAAGACTTTTTTTTTGCAGACTGTTGGTCTTTAAGGACATTTATGTGGTTTTTGTGAAAGTTAGAAAGGATTTTCAACGTAAAGAATCAGAGACTTCGTCTTAACTGTCCTCTCAGTCTCGTTTGTCAATAACTTGATACATATGTCAGTCAACGCCAATCGCCGGAAAATCTGTAGCACCCGATGAGGTGATACCTGGTAAGGCCATCATTCACCTAACAGTACTGTTTCTAGCTAGGGTTGCAGTGAGGGGTGGTTGTTGAGATGAGGAGAAAAAGATGGGTGTGGATAGGCGAGAATGGAAAGGCTTTTTTTTTAACTGTCCAAAGAGGTACGTTTGGCTACAACGGTTCTACCAGTGTTTCAAGAGATTCTATAACCTCACCAAAAAACTTGAGATTCTGTCATCTGACGAAACAATTGACTTGTAACATGTTTGTTTCTTTCTTTTGGCGCCATGGTCATTTTCTTTTGTTTAAACGAGCTTAGTCCAAACAAGGCTTTCACAGCAATACGAGTAACATCGTTACAAAGTTGTGTTTTAGGACACGAAAAGTGTACCCTATATAAAACGTTGGATTATATTACCATGTAAGAGTCAGTATTTGTCTTACAGTTATCAACAGCAAAGAGGAATGCAAAAAGTCGGGGACACGGATGGACAATGGAGATTAGTGACACATGAAGAGAGAGCGGGTGTATGACTGTTATCAACTTAACTCTACCTGTACTCCAATGCGGAAAGGATAGTACCCAGACAGGTAGGCTGCTCGGGATCTGCAAGGGTGAACACACACACACACATACAAATAGACACACATACGCAGAGGCTTATTCTTGATCAGCATAAAAAGCTCTGTCTGTCTTTTCTTCTTTCTTCCATCCTTCCATTCCATCTTACTCCAAAGTCCAAATGGAAAATGTGATAAGCTTAACTGTTTGCTTTATCTTGTTAACGGAAACTTTCTATCTTCCTTTTCACAGCAGATGTTCCTTTTTGTCTCCTTCAATGACGTATTCCTTTTTGCCCAGAAACAGTTTAAGTGCATTACCCCAGGGCTCTCACAATACAACAACCACTTTCGGAGCAACTTCTTTCCAAAAACTGGCAAGCGCCATTGATACATTTTGGAGGCATTCCAGTGGATACAGATACTTAAGTATTCTAACCACAATACAGAGTGCACCTCTAACATCTACTGAAGACAAATATTTACAGTATGCTAAGTGCAATGTACAATGTGTCCCTTACATCTACTACTACAGCTGCTGCTGCTACTACTACTACCACTACTACTAGTACTTCTACTACTACTGCTGCTACCGTTGCTACTACTAATACTACTACTACTACTGCTATTACCACCATTGCTGCTGCGGCTACTACTACTACTACTACTACTATTGCTGCTACTTCTACTTCTACTTCCACCTCTAAGTTCTTGGGAGAAAATGTTTATGATGAATCACTCTCAACAGTTGTACACTTGTGCCGAAATGTACACAGCTGAGATAATTACTTAGATTAGGAATGAATTCACTAACTGACCTATTCCTGCTGGTATTGATATTGTAGACTATTCCCTCCTGCCCAGTCATATATATAAATCAGCCGTTAAGGAAGCCTAACTGAGCTGTTAATTACATTACTAGTATGCATATAAGACGGAGTATTCGCTTTGCTCTTTAACCAACTCTGTCTTTGTCAAAGACTGATAACCATGTAAAAACTTACGGTGTGCAGGTGTGCAGGCGGCTTGAGAATAGGACTGGTTCAGAACGACGCCATTATCCACCATGCTTTGCAAGTTTAGGGGTTATGACGCTAGGGTTGTTCCAGCTGACGTCATTGAAACCTGCGTGTGAAACACCATAACATAGGAGGATGTTATGTATTGTGCATGGTGATATAACAATGTTATGAAAATTATTACGAGCATTTGAGTGTTATTCACGCAACAGATACACAGATTCATGCACGTTTACATTCAAATGATATCAATGTTTTGTAAACACAGTCTACACACATTATTGGCATATGGATTAGAAATGTTACAAAAGCTGCTGTGGCGAAGTGGTTAGCGTTGCAGAACAATTCTGATCAGGTTATTCGATCGCCTCTACGTTCGTGACAAAACAATAACAACAACAACAACAAAGAAATCGGAGATTTGTATGATTACATAGTTCCTTAGGTCTAAAGGTTCCAACTCGTGTGATTGGGCCACGCCATCATTTTCAGAGAGAGAGAGAGAGAGAGAGAGAGGGAGTGAGAGAGAGGAGAGAGAGGAGAGAGAGAGAGAGAGAGAGAGAGAGAGAGAGAGAGAGAGACAGACGGACAGACAGACAGACAGACACAGACAGAGGAGACAGAGAGAGCGAGAGAGCGAGAGAGCGAGAGCGAGAGCGAGAGAGAGGAGAGAGAGAGAGGGAGGGAGGGAGAGAGAGAGAATTTAGCTAAAAAGAGATACATATAACAACTGATTGGTATACATGGTCTGAGAGCAGATACCTTACACGTTTGCCTTGATCTTCTGCATTATCTTTGAAACAAATTCTTTACCATCACTCATTGCATCAGGGTAGAAACCAGCTTCATCAGCAGCGGAGTGAAGTATACTTAAGCACGCCGATTTAAGTCATAAACCAGGATGTAGAGAACCTCATTTGCCATAATGTAGAATACCAACCCAAGTTATCACCTAATAACAAAGTACATTTATCACAGCCTTCAGTAAGAATGCAGAACATTGCCAAAGTCAACAGCCAAAGACATCAGGTGACTATCCTGGTCAGCCCCACATGATGTCGGATACTCACCCAAGTCATCGGCCAGGATGTAGATGATGTTGGGAGGTCCATCCCTGGCTACAGCGCATGTTGCCAGCAACAGAGGGAGAAGCAAGGCCAGGCTGCACGTAGGAAACACTTCAGTTCAGGTGTTGGTATTCAAAGTCTGTTCGACATGCTATACTGGGAATAAATCTGTAAGATACCAACTGTGAAAACAAGTCGGATAAAAAGCTAGAGTTTAGGCCTCCTCTCTCTCGCTCGGTCGTGTCTGTCTGTCTGTCCTATTCTCTCTCTCTCTCTCTCTCTCTCGGTCTGTCTGTCCTATTCTCTGTCTCTCTCCCCCCCCCCACTCTCTCTCTCTCGGTCTGTCTGTCCGATTCTCTCTCTATCTTCTCTCTCTCTCTCTCTCTCTCCTCTCTCTCTCTCTCTCGGTCTGTCGGTCTGTCTGCGGTCCCTATTCTCTCTCTCTCTCTCTCTCTCTCTCTCTACTCTCTTTCTCTACTCTCTGTTTATCTGTCCTATGCTCTCTCTCTCTCTCTCTCTCTCTCTCTCTCTCTCTCTTCTCTCTCTCTCTCCTCTCTCTCTCCACATGTGCCTGGTGCTTACCTGTCCATGGTGTCGCTGATGACCGGCAGTTGAAGAATGCCGTGTTGTGTGTGAGCTTCT
>JADBJO010011752.1:45000-50000 GCA_016801955.1 Conus betulinus | reverse complement strand
TTTCGAAATACCGGTATCTGTCTGACCAGGTGTTATGATGTGTTAGTAAGCCTCCTTCACTGTGGATATTGTCTCCCCTTGGAGACTATGAGCTTGCTGATAGTCTGGCCGAGAACGGATAACAGCACGAAAGACCTGAAAATAGGGAACGACGTTGGGGCCGGAGGGGGGGGGGGGGGGGGGGGGGGGGGGGGGGGGGGGGGGGGGGGGGGGGGGGGGGGGGGAGGGGGGGGGGGACTGTCTCCTCTCTCCTTTATCTCTATCCGTCTACATCTCCCGATCCTAATGACAATGAAAACAAAACGCTACTAGACCTGTGCCACGAGACCCTGAGTCACACCACTGGAACCCCTGCCGCCAGTTGCGTCTCCTCTCTCTCTCTCTCTCTATACGCCCCCCCCCCCCCCCCCCACACCACCACCCTACCCCCACCCAAGAGTCCCGGGGTACACATAAGTACTAGTGCTGAACAGTATTATCCAGGTCTTACTCTGCTACCCAGCCCAGCACGACTGTGGTTAGAAGTTCAATTCTGAGTTCAGGCCGTGGGGATGGATGGTGTGCAGTGTCTCAGTCCAGAAGTCTTCCCTGCGTTTTCTGGCGTCATGGCTCTTCCCCTTGACAATTTCAGTGATCTGGCATCGCATGTGGGACACCGAGTGGCCTGCCTGATTGAAATGTCTCGTCACGTGGGACCCTGCATCGTTCATGATGTGACTGCGGTGAAGGTAGAACCTCATCTTGACGTTGTTTTTGGTTTCTCCCACATACTGGCTATACTGGCATTTGGAGCAGAATAGCCGGTACATGACGTTTTTGGTGTCACACGTCAGTCTCTGGCGCACTGTGAAGGTCTCCCCTGTACGAGCCCTTGAGAACGTGGTGCCCTCCACGAGGTGCTCACGGCAGGTGATGCATCTGCCGCATGCAAAGATACCCGCTTCTTCCTTCTTCTGGACCGGGCAGATGGGGGCAGACCGGATGGCATGAGGATGTTGTGGAGTGACCACGCCTTCCTTTCAGCCATTTCCTCAGGGGAGGGTTGCGAGGGTTGTGGGTTACAACCATAGGGACCCTGCTACTCCGTTCCTTGTGCTGGTCCTTGTACTGTAGCAGAGACTGGCGGGGTGTGTCCTTGGCCTTCTGCCGTGCCTTCCTGATGACGGTCTCAGGGTAACCACGTGCCCGGAAGTTCATTGTCATGTCCTGGCTATGCCTCTCAAAGTCATCCTCTGTAGCGCACAACCTCCGCAGTCGCCAGAACTGTCCAGTGGGTATGTGATTGAATTGGATCTCCCAAAATTCAGATCTCAGGCATGGTGCACGTGCATGAATCAGAAGAAAGTTTCGCCCTGTCCTGACCGTGGCCTATTTTCTTTCTTTTTTTCTTTTTCTTGTTGAAGCGTTATATTCAGTTAAGAGAGCATCTAGTTTCAGTCAATAAAATGTTGAAACAAAATGTGTGTATTGATATGTATCTCGACTTTGCAGTTTTAGATGGTTTTGATACAATAAATACTTAGTGGTTGACTATTTTGTTTTTTTTTTTAACATAAGAGCTAAGTTTCTTCAGACCATTTCCCAAAGAGTTTCAAGCTTTTTTGTTTTAACATTTGACGGCTTTCTGGTAAAGTGAAGAATATGATAACAATTAAGTTTCTTTTCTTTCCTTTTTTCAACACTATTTAATCAGCTTAATAGAGAATTGACAAGCGAGCACACAGAGTACAGTGCGCAAAGACATTGGCATGTAACAGCACTTCTCTCAGTCCCTCTTACAAACGTCTCCATTCTCAATAGTACACGGTCATATTCGATAAAGGATGAAGACGTATGTAAACAAGAGAAAAGAAGACCGGAACATTATTTTCAACCTTTTGTCCCCATTTCTTTAATATATATCTTACAAGAAATATACACATTTTTCTTTCGAATGACTAACCACAATATCAATTCAATAAAAAAAAAGGAAGTAACAGAACACACACACACACACACACACACACACACACACACACACACACACACACACGCTGAAAACAAAAAAAAGGGGTACAAGAGTTGAGCTGAAACCGGGAAAGTAGGTGCCGCCCAAGACTGCATCGTCTGTATCCAGTGAAAAAGTTTCCAAACACATGCGCAATGAGACAGCATAAACAATCTTGATGAATGCAGATATACAGCATTAAGCAGTATGTGATGCTGAAGTTTTCCTCTATTCTGTAATAGTAAAAAATATATACAATTTCCTTTTTTTTTTTCAAATCGTGTCAGGCAATTAATTTTGGCTATACATACGTCAATTTTAAACTCTTTTAATAGCCGTTTCCTGCATACACTGCACTTTGGAACATATTTGCTTTGTTTACATTGAAACACACACCATTTCGCAAACAGAACGTTTCTTCCATATGCTTCGTCATTTTTATCTGTTCATCAATACCGAAAATTACAAAGTTTTGGTCAAATTTAACGGCATTTTGAATTTTTCATTAATTTCTTTGATGAGTTTAGTCCAGAATGATTTGATGCTATTACATCCCCCCAAAAAGTGTCTTATAAATTCCTTTTCTGTATGGCAAAACGTGCAAGAGTTATATCCAACGACACCCATTTCTTTCAATACAATTTTGTATAAAAGAATTCTATGTACGATCCCCATTTGAAATCATTTCAATTTAAACCCACAGATTTTGTGTATATTTTTTTAAAACATTTTGCCAAACTATTTCGCCTTCGAGTGTATTATTTCATTTTTTACACCAGTTAGGAGCTGGGCTATCGTCTATCAATATGCGATAACAAAGGCTCATACCTTCACAAATCGACAAAATCGTTTTTTAGGGCGCTATCATTTTCTAAAACGATAAATGTGTTAAGTCATATATTGTGGAATACATGATAGATAACTACCATACGTCAGAAAAGTTAATGCTGACCTGGAAACGACGATTGAATTTTGCTAAAGACAAAAACCTTCCGTCTACATTGGAAAATCTGCAACGCAATGAACGCCATAATCTGTCCAGTTCCTTGATTGAATAACTTCGTCTCCAAGTTTAAAGCGTTCATTGAACAGAAATGGTTCGGCTAGTAAATCCGTATTTCTTTCAGGTTGTGTTTTCTTTCAGAATGCGCCACATGTCGCTCCGAAAGAGTTGGTGTCGATGGCATACTTATTCCTGCAAAATCGTGCACAGATTTGTGACTGGACACTTCCTGTATTCTCCCAGGGGTTACTAAATGGCAGACGATTTGAATCGCGTCTTACTCGCAGTTGGCCGCAGTTCACCGAGAGAGAGAGAGAGAGAGAGAGAGAGAGAGAGAGAGAGAGAGAGAGAGAGAGAGAGAGAGAGAGAGAGAGAGAGAGAGAGAGAGAGAGGAGAGAGAGAGAGAGAGAGAGAGAGAGAGACTTACGACACGACAATCCAAGGTGACCGGATCGGTGATATAGGAGTCACCACATTGGCAGGTATGGTTGTCATTACAGAATGCCCCGCTAGCTTTACAGGCTTTGCCTTTTTTCGTTTTTCGGAGGAACACACGTTCCTCCGACAACTTCATCTCTGGAATCTGTCGACAACAAGACAGAGTCCTGGGGGTTCGCCCAAACTGCACGTGCATCACGTAACTACAAACATCCATGTTGAATGCTGTGGCTGTTATTTTAGTTTGATTTCCACACCACACACGTTTCCTTCCTTTAGAATGACAACAATGACAAGAATTTTTAGTTCAAAAACAATCCTTTTATGCAGGGCTTAAATCTAACTAGGAGTGTTTATTCCAGTCACATGTACCTAGGAAAGCACTTTTTTTTTATCAGAAGCCTAAAAAGGAATGTTGAAAATGTTGAATGACTAATAACTATTTGATTTCAACCGCATAAAAATTGCAACAAGCCAGTTTTGATGATTGTATCTTAGTTCCTCAGTGAAGGAAAACTTACATATACAACAAATTACTTGACAGATGATTTTTTGTTGCAGAAGGTAGAAAAAAAAATGCATGAGCAGACAAAAAAAGAAACATAAACAGCAAATTAAAATAAAAGGTTTCCAAGTGAGCGAAGAGGAAGAAAAAAAAATGATGATACGTGGAAAAGAGACTGATCCGTAGTCAAGATATTCGAGAAAGAGCAAGCAAGCTAGCAAAGGAAGGGGGGGGGGGGGGGGGGGGGGAAGAGAGAGAGAGAGAGAGAGAGAGAGAGAGAGAGACAGAGAGAGAGAGAGAGAGAGAGACAGAGAGACAGAGACAGAGAGACAGAGAGAGAGAGAGAGAATGTAGAAACTTTTATCCATGATTAGGCCATTGCCCCTCATGACGGGGTGCATAAGTACACAAAAACATTTGTCCGATCTGGCATTTGCGTATAAAGAATGACATCGTTCATAACACACTTTGCAGTAGTTTGAGAGAGAGAGAGAGAGAGAGAGAGAGAGAGAGGAGAGAGAGAGAGAGAGAGAGAGAGAGAGAGAGAGAGAGAGAGAGAGAGAGAGAGACATACTGCATCTATCGGTCTGAGGGTCTGTCAAATCCTTACTACATTGGCACCGACCACCAGTGCATGTGGCGCCGCCCAGGCACATATCAGGATGTGTCTGGCAGTCACCGTTCTTGGGAATCCCTTGGAACATAGGAATATAGGAACATAGGATAGGAATATAGGAACATAGGAACATAGGAATATAGGAACATAGGAACATAGGGTAGGAGTGCAGCAACAATGAGCCTGGTGATTACCATAGCAGGAAGGAAAAGGAGAAGTAGAAGTGTGTGTTTGTGTGGGGGATGTTTGGTTAGGGTAAAAATGCATTTGATAGAACATATAGTGGTTTTCTTTTTAGTTCTTTTGTTGAGAGTTGTGAAAAGATGTGAAGCCTTTTGATTGATTGTTTGTTTTTCAGATGCATCATTATAGGCAACAAATGACATTTTGCTTGTACTGACTTGATATAAATAAAAAGAATAATAATAATAAAAAAAATGTTGAAAACATT
>JADBJO010011752.1:32500-40000 GCA_016801955.1 Conus betulinus | reverse complement strand
AGCGCCTGAAAACTTTTACACATGGTAAATCAATACCATTTCTGCTTAAAACATTTTCTTGAATTTGTATTTATCTGTTGTGCTAAGTGTAAACTATATAATTCAAAAGATGCATAAGATGCTTGATTTTCCACAGCTGAAAGTACTATGATCAAGGACAACCAGAAGCCAGTCTCTTAAAAAACACCAGATTTTGCCAAAACCGCACTGAAAGCGTTTCCACCAGGTGAGATAACAAGAACACAGTGATTGATTATGCTTAGTATTTTACAAGCTTAAAGCGCCATGACCGAGGCCAACTAGAAACCAGTATCTCAAAGATACAGGGTTGGTGAACAGTTTATACAGACAAAGCATTTCCTCGTAATGTAATCACACGAACATCGTATTTTGATGTACTGGGCTTTGTGGGTACATGGAAAGTTTCTCTTTTTAACAAATGGAACCGCCTAAATCGAGTTTTATGTTGTGCTGGGATTTTGCAGTAACAACACTCGGTCTTTTGAGGCCACAAAATGTATAGTAACCTCATGATTATTGATATGCAAGTGTATTTTCCACAGTACTTAGCTTTTTTTGTGTCCAGAATGATCTGTCAAACTGTGAATGTGGCAGCCATGTATCTATGTTTATGAGACTGTAAGACTAGCAGTTACCTGCAAGCAAAACGCTGTTATATGAAAATAAATCACCATTATAGTTTCAGTAGAGTTCTGGTCTCTATTTTATCGAAAACATGAGCATCAAAAGTGTTTACCACTAATCTTTTCTTTTCAGAATCCATGTTGTACCAGCAATAATGTTTACAAAACCCAAGCAGGAATCAAAACAAAATCTGCCACAAGAATCACAGAGCCTTTGTTATCACCTTGATTCTCCTTGCATTAAAAACAAAACGAAAGAAAAACAACAACAGTTTTCTCGCTCGAAGTACCACACGCAGTGTAGGTATGTGCATCAGCATTTGGATAGTGCAACACAACAGTGAAAAAGAAATTAGAACCACCTACTTAATGATTCCAAAGCCTCAAGAAAACCCATACTGTCAGTCTCAGTTAGGATGCAGTTAGGGAGCTGGCAAGGTGAAGGTAGAGACTGCCGTTAGTATCTTCAGCCATGCTGAAAAGTTGTGGTGTGAAGATGTGTTAATAAACTATTTTTGATTGTGTGAAAACTGTTTCCGCTGATATATAGCGCAATGCAACCAGAGTTTGATTGGGCAATAATGGTTTCAGCTATCATTGTATGTGATATTCTCAAATTTTTGTGTTATCATAGAAGCTAAATGCACATTTCACTGTACACATAGACTGATACTTGTTGTGGTTAATGTACAACTGATATGTAGTGTATATCAGTAGCAGCAACGAAAACAATGACAGTTGTAACCGTAACACAATGATTATAACAATTCTGGCCAGTAATGTAAGGAGCCACCTTGGAAAAGAGGTAGAATACCGAATTCTACACTTAAGACTTTTTTCTACAACCCAGTAGCAACTGTAATTCTGTTATAATAGTAATAAAATCTATAATGTTGTAAATTGATATCTTACGTTTAGTCTCGTAGAAAAGTACACCAATTATTCAGAGGCACAGCCATGCATTTCTGAATGAAACATTTTGAAAGAATGACACTTTTGTTGTTGTTGTTGTTTGCATAAAATCTCCTTTTGCTTGAATACTTCCATTTCTTCTGTTAATCATACACATAATAGTAATAGTGACTTCAAAGACTGTTCAGTCAAGGCGAAAAGGTTAGCGGGGCGGGTAGACATGAGGGACTGGTAAGAGACAAAGGTGTGTGTGTGTGTGTGTGTGTGTGTGTGTGTGTGTGTGTGTGTGTGTGTGTGTGTGTGTTCGTTCGTTCTTTAATTTAACGTCTATCCACCTAACAGTGATCTTAGGAGATAAGGGTGGATTGCCAGAGAAAGGGGACAGTGGGGGTGGGAGGAAGAAGAAAACAGGTATCCACCCAGTCTGCATCTTTCATTTCCGCCGTAGGCAGTGACTTCAAAGACTGTTCAGTCAAGGCGAAAAGGTTAGCGGGGCGGGTAGACATGAGGGACTGGTAAGAGACAAGGGTGTGTGTGTGTGTGTGTGTGTGTGTGTGTGTGTGTGTGTGTGTGTGTGTGTGTGTGTGTGTTCGTTCGTTCTTTAATTTAACGTCTATCCACCTAACAGTGATCTTAGACAGTATGTAAGTGTTATATATGTGTGTGTGTGTGCATGTGATGTTTTTGGGTGTATGCATGCAAACGGTTGGTGTTGATTTGGGGCGTACGTAGGTGATGTGTGTGTGTGTGTGTGTGTGTGTGTGTGTGTGTGTGTGTGTGTGTGTGTGTGTGTGTGTGTGTGTGTGAGAGAGTGAGAGAGAGAGAGAGAGAGAGTGTGTGTGTGTGTGTGTGTTTGTTTGTTTTTTGCTGTCTCGTCTTCTGTGCCACCTCAGAGGCAGTGCATACATGCCGCTCATTCCGACACCCTGTCCACAGCCACAGCCCGGTCGTTCCCGCCGCAGCCCCGGCACCAGCAGGCCACAGGGAGCAGTCAATGTCAAGTCATCAAGAGGCAACCCACCGGAGGAGACACTGCACTGCTGCCGAGTCACTTCGGTGGTGTTCAGTGGCGCCTGTTCTGATCCAACATACGCAGGACACCACCTACTAAGCCCGCTACTGAGGACAATAATCGCTTAGTCGCGGAGCTGGTGTAAGTGAGCTCTCCCTCCAGAGAGCGCCACCACGTCCGTCCAACGACAGCCCAAATGGACTCGCCGATACCGGTGACCCAAACAGAACCAAACCAGGCCACAGACGTGGAGAGGACATCCAAACTGAGGTCACTATGAGAGCAGAATATGCATGGCCAGAGAATTTGAGACTTTGTTTATGCCGATCGATGAGAATGAGGATGATTAAGATGATGCTACGGGTTTCCATTCCAGTCTTAGACTGCATGACAGGGCTGTACTCTACGCTTCCTTTCATAATATATCCCGACGTCAGCCAGGCCCGAGAGATACAGACACTTGCAGTGTTATCAGGAAATTTGAGCAAGACTCTCAGAGACGCATCCATTAAGTGGATGAAACTCGACTGTGTGGCCCCAGTCTTCCCAACTGAGCCCGAAGCAAACTCAGCTCTGGGTAGGTGCCGGTCAAAACACAAAATTCACATGACTCTGATGAGAATCGAATCCACGACCTCCCAGCCGGGAGTTCGCGATGCTAACCACATCGCCCCGGCGGCTTGTTCCACTTTACTATATTCTTCTTGAACTAAAAGTGGAAGATTCATCCTGAGAGATTATGAACTATATTTTGCACCTAGTTTTGCAGCTTTATCTACTTTATAGTTATAATAAAACGAACGGTGTGACGGTATCCAGCAGAAAGCAATATCCGTACCTTGTAAAGAGAGAGCGTTAATTAAATTGCTAATATTAATTATCATTTCTGATCTATTCTGTGGTTTAATGGTTTTAGGTGCTTGAAGCACAGGCTTTGAATCAACACAAAATAAGTACTTGGAATATACACTGCTGGAAATGTAGAAGATATTTTAAACACCATTAATACTGCGAAAAGTTCCCCAGTAAACACTGATTTATTTTTCCCCAGTGAAAAAACACTTCTCTGCTTTTGAATCAGGTATCAAATAAGCAGAGCCCGCATTTTTAAGCGTGTGTGTGTGTGTGTGTGTGTGTGTGTGTGTGTGTGTGTGTGTGTGTGTGTGTGTGTGTGTGTGTGTGCGCGTGTGTATGCAAAGGTGAGCGCTTTATCACACACAGAGAGAGAGAGAGAGAGGGAGAGAGAGAGAGAGAGAGAGAGAGAGAGAGAGAGAGAGAGAGAGAGAGAGAGAGAGAGAGAGAGAATGTGTCTGTATGTTCTTAAGTATTGATGAAAGCTACCGCCTTTCATAAAGGGGTTAAAATGCACAAATAGTATATGTTTCAAAAAGAATTATAAGTGAGTCTGCCAGACAACAGGGACAAAACTACAAGACAAAACACACATAGTCAGTGTGTGTGCATGGATTTTTTGCATATCCCTTCCCATCCTCACACACACACACACACACACCACACACACACACACACACACACACACACACACACACACACACACACACAGACACACACATACACACACGCACACACGCGCGCGCACACACACTCTTTGTCTAACGCATATTAGCACCCATGTGCGCCCTCGCATGCACGCACAAACAAACATATCCACATTCTTTCTCTTACATACAAGCGCATTCAAGCACTGATGCCAGTGCTAGCAAACACAGACACACAGACACACACACACTCACCCCACACACGCACGCACGCACACACACACACACACACACACACACACACACACACACACACACACACACACACACACACACACATACATACATACATACACACACGCACACACACGCACACACACACACCACCACCACCACCACCTTCACACACACACACACACACACACACACACACACACACACACACACACACACACACACACACACACACACTCAGAATAAAGAAACAGCTTTTTAGCCCTTAGAACATAATCATCAAAATAGTAGAAACAAAAAAAATAAAATAATAAAATAAAATAAAATAAAATGAAATAAAATAAAAGTCCATGCGGTTATGTGAAGTGAAGGTGTTAAAAAAAAAACAAAAACGAAATGAAAGTAGAAATTTTCATAGAAATTGTCATACCTGTAATATTGTTTCATGGGGAAAAAATGGGAATGTTGGTGTTTCTGCAGTGCTTCTTCAGTGTTTGTGAACAGGAGCAAACGAATAAGACTTCACATGCTTAACTGAAGTTTTCTCATGTCAGAGCAGACTTTGGAAACTCAGCTACGGGCGCACTTCCTGCCAGACTATAAACAATCCTGACAGTTCCAGCCCAGCAGATGGACACGCTGGGTTTCCATGACACAGTTTCTTTCCTTTTCTGGGGGGGTGAAATCTCACCAAAATACACTTATCTCCAGACAATGGCAGCTTACTCTTCCAAATGACTGGTGTTTTCTGACAGCCAGAATCCCTTCGTTCAAGATACGGGATTCTGACAGTTACTGTGTGAAAAGTCCTGCTCATATAAACTGGGCAGAACATAGCATGTAGAGTTAATGGGTTTTAGGGGGAAGCTACCTCTACGTTTGAAGCTACTGTGTTTTGGTTTTATAAATAACTGATCAAAAATCAATACTGTGAGCAACAAAGTTTACTAGGTGAAAGATCGCATTGGAAAAGATAGTGCATTGTAAAAAAAAAAAAAAAAAAAGAAGAAGAAAATCGGCAAAAAAGTGAGATACTGGGCTCTGGCAGTCAACCCTCGGAATGGAAATAGTTTCTTTATCTGGAATAACTGTATTCTTGGCACTTTTATGAGGATCACGTGAAGAAAACTTTGCTGCATTTTTCAATTTTTCAGAGGCCCTAGCCACTGTCTCTGTCACGACGACGTGGAGAGGGCTGACCGCCAGGTCAGTGGTGTATGTGTACTAAAAACGGCCTCAGGATTATCTGTAAAGACCATGTGGCGAGGCTGACAGCCGGGTTGGTAGTCCGACGTGATTTTCTTCAGTGTGTGTGTGCCCTGTGGGACACCACTGGGGATGTGTTCGTGAGCGGATTTGCTTGCCGTGTGTGTACCCTGGTTGGTGCTGTAGACTGTGATTTGGGCTCGGAGCAGGGCTGTGTCTGTTGGGACACCACTGACGGTGCCAGACAGGGTCTGTGCCAGAAAAACAAAAAATAGGTGTCACAGTTTGTGTGAGAGCGACGGTTAAAGGTCTCTGCGCTTATACATACCTTAATTGATGTGAAATGTTGATCTGCGATCCGGGATTGATCTGGGTTGATTTTGAGCCTGCCGATTTATATCAATGATTTATTATGATATGTGTTTATAATGTCTTCATGGTTTAAGCAGCATATAAAAGAAAAGACACTTAACTTTTTGTGTTGGCTGGCTGTCCATGTCCGTGTGGTGTGGGTGTGTGAAGGGAATAATCGTTACCCGCATCCAAACTTTGAAAGTGAGAGTCAGACAGTCATACACAAATCACCGCGCCATCCGTGACAGTCATGCGCAATATGCTAGAGGTGTCGGAGTTACTCCGACCGTTTGTCCATCCACGGCATATCAGTTCATTTTCTGTGATGTTAGCCTGGCACGGTACTTCATAATAGGTTGTTGAATAAGGAATGTTTCTCTGTGATAATGGCCCAACAGTGTACTCCATAAGTTGTAGTTGCGGGACTAAGGATCCTTTCTCTAAGATAATGGTCCAACAGTAAACTCCATGATATGTTGTGGGATAAGGAATCTTACTGGCCCGACTGTGTATGTTGTACAAATGAATCTATCTAGGGTTGTCAACTGTTATTTTGACCGTGCCAACGAATATTTAAGAATGCACACTCAGTGCTCATTCAATGTCTCATGTTCATTGTGCTCTAGATGATGTATTCGAATGACTGTTTCAAGTCTTGCCTCATATTATATTGTATGCCCCCCCCCCCCCCCCATTCCCCCTATAAAAAAAAAAAAAAAAAAGAAAGAAAGAAGAAGCAGCTCGGCTTTCGTCACAAAGTAAGGAGCCTTTTCCTGTACAAACTGGGTTACTATTTCTCTTACACTCACTGCAAGCCTTGGAGGAGGAGCCTTGTGTGGAACTGCAAACGGTATCATGCTGACATTGTGTAGTTGTCGTACAAGCCTGTCCAAAACTCAGTTCTGTACATATCACACACACACGCACGTATGCACGCAAACACGCACGCACACACGCACGTACGCACGCACGAACACACAACACACACACACACACACACACACACACACACACACACACACAACACACACACACACACACACACACACACACACACACGCACACACACACACGCACAGGCATGCGCGCACGCGCACTCACGCACGCACGCACGCACACACACACACACACACACACACACACACACACACACACACACACACACACACACACACACACACACACACACACGTACGCACGCGCCCGCGCGCACGTAGAAGATCGTTTTTAAGGATGTAAGCATGTAAACTTTTGTGTTAAAACATGTGGTCCTTTTTACATGTCCAGCACAAGGCTACTTGGTGGTCAAAATAAGCTTGAATACAAAACCTGTTCTAACCTGACAAGCAAACTGCAAAATGAACAAAACGAACTTCAAAAAGAAGAGCTCTCAAAGGAGTCTTAAATGAAAAGCTCAAAAATTCGAAGATATGGTAGCAGAATCAATTTTCTATAATGACAGCATATGGATAGAGGAAAAAAAAACACCTTCATTTGATTTAGTTTTTTTTTTTTTTTGAAGTGGTCTAAATGCTGAGTACAGTTAGTAAGATATTTGATGTATGCACGTGAAAAGTTCATATGAACAGTTTGAGAATGCTTTTGGTAAGTCTTTTGATTTTGTTTTTATTCAGGTTGT
>JADBJO010011752.1:15000-25000 GCA_016801955.1 Conus betulinus | reverse complement strand
TCGGGGACTTCAACGCCAGAGTGGGGACCGATCACCAGACCTGGGAAGGGATCACTGATCATTGATAAACACGGTACTGGCAAATGCAACAGCAATGGCCTCCAGCTTCTCAAGATGTGCGCTAGTCATGACCTTGTCATCACCAACACTCTGTTCCACCTCCCTAGCCGCAACAAGACATCATGGATGCACCCACGCTCCAAGCATTGGCATTTGATTGATTATGCCATCACCAGGAAGAGAGATGCGCGAGACGTGAGAGTGACGAAGGCCATGTGTGGTGCCAACTGCTGGGTTGATCATCGCCTCAAAATGAACTGCCTCTCACGAGCCTGCAACTACTTCAGTCTCACCATCAGCACCACCAAAAAGACCTGGACTGTCTACAGCAGACATACCAAACAGCTCAACCATTTTCTCCTCAGCTGTCTCTGCAGACTCCTACACATCAAGTGGCAGGACAAAGTCCCAGACACTGAGGTCTTGAAAAGATCCAGCATCCCCAGCATCTACACTCTCCTTCAGAAATTCCGAGCCAGATGGGCTGGCCACATCGTCAGAATGCCAGATAATCGACTGCCCAAACAACTGCTGTACGGAGAACTGAGTCAGGGCAAGCGCAAGGTCGGGGGGCAGAAGAAAAACGTTTCAAGGACTGCCTCAAAGTGTCCCTCAAAGGCCTGGGCATCAACCTCAACACCTGGGGGTCGCTTGTCCTGGACCGCCCAGCCTGGCGAAGCAGCATCACAAAGGGTGCACGTACATCAGAGAAGAGACGCACAACAGAAGCTGAGAGAAAGCGAGCCGCGCGCAAGGCCAGAGCTACCTCCACCTCCACTGTAGCACCCACCCACATGTGTCCCACATCTGGGCGTTCCTTCCAGGCCGAGACTGGCCTCACCAGCCACCTGCGGACCCACACCCAGCAATCTTCCATCTGATATTGAAGTCATGGTCATCTTCGAAATCGAAGAACGAACAACAGAGTGAAGGATAGTTCCATGAGAAGCGAGAACTGGACTTTGTTATACGCATCTTCCACATCTATTGCAACAGCTAGTGTTTCTTCGTTTCTGTGGAATCCTTCATCTACTTCATAGGCAAAAGCGGCCGCATTTTCCCATGTACTTTTACCTGTTCTGCAGCCTCCTTGATTTGATGGGAGGATTTGTCGACTTCCAAGATCTCTTGCGAATTTTCTTGCTATGATTCGTTCCATGAGCTTTACTGCTGTATTTTGCATAGTGAGTATGCGGTAGCCATTTAGCCGATGGTGATTTTTTTTCCTGGTTTTGGTAAAGCTTTCAGGTAGCTGTGTGTCCAGTCTTCTGGGACATAGCCTTTATCAAAACTCTCCTGGTAGAGACTGAAGAGTTGGGCTCTCTTCTCTTCTGAGAGCTGTTTGATATCTGCATACCGTACTTTGTCTGGACCTGGAGCACTATCCTTAGTGCATCTAGCTATTGCGTCATCCAGTTCAGATTCTGTGGTTTCATCGTCAATGCCAGTCTGAGCTAGGTGTTGGTTTAAATTGGTCAAATATTTCTCCTTTTCCTCCAGATTTATTTGATCACTCTGTTCTATGAAACGTTTAAGTACAGCCGAACCTTTCTCCAAATCTGTCTTGAGCTTTTTGATCCAGTCAGCTTCTCAGATATCTGGGTGTAACGTTAAACATTTGGGTGATTCGACACCTGTGTTGTTGATCGCACATTTCTCCATTAGGCCCACTGTTTTATAGCAGACGATGTTTTCTTTTTTGTCTTGATCGCCTGGTATCGCAATGTTTTCGAATAGAGAAATCATTCTGGGAGAATCAACTTCCAGCGTGTTGACGTGTTCACTAGGCAACCATCTTACTAATATCACAGACTCAATAGAAATAAATTTTCAGCACACGTCTATATATTCCGATAAGTTAGAGATCGACTACGATAATCGATCGTCGGAAACCTTGAGTATTTAAATCTAGTTTAACACGCTCAATGTGTTGGATAGGTAAGGTAATGCTGCTTATAGCCCAGCCGACTGCAAAGGGCCATATCAGGGCTGTCACCACGTTAAAATCAACTCACAAGACATCTCAATACACACACACACACACACACACACACACACACACACACACACACACAACTTTCCCACATCTGTTTAAAATGCATCTTCTAAAAACGTACCAGAATCTTCGTTAAAAATCTTTCTTCCATGAAATCTTCGATCAGATGATAAATGTTAATCTCTTTCAGAAACTCAAAGATCACGTCAGGTGGGACATCTCTGAACAAGGTTTTCATGGACTCTGCTGTAAAGTGTTTATGTCTCACATCGTGCAAGTCCCAACAATCTAAAACAATATGTTTCACTGTGAGTGGAACATGACATGGATACACACCACGGGGCTTCTTCACCTTTTAAAAGGTAAGAGTGGGTATAAAAGGAGTGGCCTGTGTGCAACCTGCACAAAACTGTCTCTTCCTTACGGCCACCTGTAGCAGACGGTAAAAACTCGTTTAGTTTCGGACGGATCTGTAAAAGTTTGTTGTCCATCTGAGTGTTCCATTCCTCTTGCCAGAGGTTTCTAACGTAAGTTTCAACTTTGGGTTTCACGTCGTGTGCGGGATGGAAAATCGGCACGTTTCAAGGTGTGTGGCATCCTTGGCAAGTTGGTCTGCCTTCTCGTTGCCTCGAATGCCGACGTAACCAGGGACCCAAGCGAAAACTATGTTGTACCCGTGGTTTTTAGAGTAGTGTACTGTTCAAATACATTCAATAGTGGAGGGTGTTTTGAGGCTGCAGCCAGCAATGGCCTCCAAAGCAGAAAGGGAATCTGAGAGGATAAGAAAGTCTTTGTGTGATTTGACTCCGAGATAATTTTCAGAGCCAAGACCAGCGCTGTGAGTTCAGCGGTGTATACAGAGCTGTCTGAAGGAATATGTTTTGACATATTTCAGGAGGGAGCCGTTGAGCAATAAGCGGCACAAGAGACTCCCTCCTCGCACTTGGAACCATCGGTAAATACCTTGTGGAATTAAGGGAATTTGGAACAAAGTTCTGCAAAAAAAGGAGTTACATGCAAGAGAGCTGGTCGAGTCCATGCGGTAAGAGGCCAGGTCGAAGCGGATCTCTGGAGTGAGAAAAGTCCAAGGAGGGACGTCTGGAAATTTGGAGTCGTCACAGATGTCTCCAAGGTTGACTTCTGCATCACTTAGGTGAGGACGAATACAGATTCCCAGAGGAGGAATAGAATTAGGTTTATCTTCGAATTTCTTGGTGAACTTGGGCTCAAAAACACAAGAATAAGCAGGTTTTCCGGTTCAGATAAAAAAAAAGGTTCAAACAGTAATGAAGAGATAATTTAAGTCGACGGTTCGAGAGGGAGGATTCTCCAGCCTCTGCACATAGGCTATACACAGGGGGTGGTGTGAACGCCTCAAGACATAGTCGAAGACCTTGATGGTGAATAGGGTTTAGAGTTTTGAGATAGGAAGGTCTAGCAGAACCGTACACGACACAACCATAGTCCAGTTTGAGTCGGATCAGAGCTCTGTAAAGATGCTTGTCGGCACCCCAGTCCGTGTGCGCCACGACTCGCAGGATGTTCATTGTTTTCTGACAGGAGGTTTTCAAATGTTAAAGGTGACTTTTGAAGTTGAGTTTTTGGTCAAAAATGATTCCCAGAAGTTTAGCTTCTTTTACAGCTGGAATGACAGATTTTTTTTCAGGTGAATTTCGGGGTCAGCAGCATACTGTCGAAAATTATGAAAATGAATACACTCGGTTCGAGTCGACGAGAACGTCAAACCATTTTCCTCGGTCCACTGACGGATCTTTTTGACGCAGAGCTGCAGTCAGCGTTGCACGCCAGCGTAGGAGGTTCCAATTGCGTAGAGAACAAAGTCGTCGACAAACAGAGAGGACTCGAAACCTGGTTCACACGGATTTTACGATATCGTTCATTTTAATGCTGAAGAGAGCAGGGGAAAGGATACTCCCCTTGGGGAGCACCCAACTCCTGCTCGTGGATGTCAGACAGCGTGGTGTCAACTCGATCTTGAAATTTCCGATCAGCCAGAAAGTTTTGGGATGAAGACAGGTAAATGGCCTCGAAAACCTAGATTGTGCAGGTCCATGAGGATACCAGATTTCCAAGTGGTGTCGTAGGCTTTTTCTAAGTCAAAAAATATAGCCACCACATGCTAACAAAGGCGTTTCAGATGGTGGTTTCCAGATGGACTAGATGGTCAACTGTAGAGTGGTATGCAGAAACCGCACTGCTCTGTGGCCAAAAGGCCATCAGTTACCATTTTCCACATCAGGCAGGAGTTCACCATCTTCTCCATGAGTTTGCACATGCAGTTGGTCAGAGCTATTGGCCGGTAATTTGAAGGGTTGGATAAGTTTTTTCCAGGTTTGGGAATGGGGACGATCAGGGCTTTCCGCCAAGAAGGAGGAAAACACCCTGTAGACCAGATATAATCGTATACTTGTAAGAGGATATGAAGACAGCTTTCTGGAAGATGACGGAGGAGTTGGTAGTGAATATCATCAAGACCTGAAGCAGAATCAGAACATGTTTGAAGAGCTGATTTCAGCTCATTAAGTGAAAATGGTAGATTGTAGTCTTCAGTGTTGTTAGAGGGAAAGGCACAGAGAGCTTTTTTCTTTCAAATGTTTGTTTTTTAAAAAGGCAGCAGATTTGTTCGTGGAAGAAGAGTTGTTTTCAATTGTGGAAGCCAAAAGACTGGCGACCACTTGTCTGTCAGTAGTCTAAGCATCTGCGAAATTCAGGTGATGAGGGGTTGGTGTTCTCCCCTTTGATTTTCTTAATTGTTTTCAAGACATTTTTCTTTGGAGTTTGAGCTGTCAGCTTGGAGCAAAATTCTCTCCAAGACTGACGTTTGTTCCTCTTAAACACGTATCTTGACTTTGCACGCAGATTTTGATGGGCTTGAACGTGGGCGCTGATGGTATGCGGCAGACACAACGTTGAGCTTGTTTGCATTGGAGTTTGGTATGCTGGCAGTCAGAGTTGAATCAGGGTATCTTTGGCATTTACGGTTTGTTTGAGAAAGTTGGAATGGAGGCCTTGGCGCATTTTATGAGGATATTGGAAACCGTTTCTGCGGGATCCGGACTTTGTAGAACTTCCTCTGTGAGTTCCCCACGGACAGTTCCTGCAGAAAAGATCCCAGTTCGCGTTATGAAATTTAGATGTCCTGGAACAGTGCAGCTTTCAGTCGTTTTCGATTTTAGAACAATTGGAAAATGGTCACTCCCATGCAGATCGTCAAGTGCCGACCACTCATAGTCCAGGACCAGCGAGGGGTCGTACACTGACAGATCCAAACATGAGAGAGCACCAGCAGCAGAGTGGAGGAAGGTTGGAGATCCATCGTTAAGACAACACAGGTCAAGCTCTGAGAAGATGTCTTCCAGAAGGAGACCTCTAGACGAAGTATCAACGCTACCCCAAAGAGGATTGTGCCCGTTGAAATCGCCCAACAGCAAAAAAAGGTCGTGGAAGCTCCTCAATCAGGCTGACCAGTTCTTGTCGACTGATGGATACAGGAGGAGGCAGATATAGACAGCAAATAGTGGATGTTTTATGCAGAGATACTCTGGCAGCTAAAGCTTGGAGGGGAGAACTGAGGTAGACAGGGCTAAACAAAAGAGATTTGTGGATAAGCAACGACACACCTCCCAGTCGCTCCGACTGGTTTAGAAAGAAAATTAGAACCAAAAAAAGAAAAAAAATGTCAGAGCATATCTGAGTTTCTTGAAGAGCAAAAACAGCAGGTTTTAGATGTTGACAGAGGAGTTGCAGCTCTTCAAAATTAGAATTCAAACCTCGAATGTTCCAGTGAGATATTATTGAATCCATGAGAACGGAGTGATGACAACAGACTTCTCAGTCCATTGTTGTCTCGTCATCATCCAACTGCAGTGGAGAATATGGATTGTATGTTTCCAGACTTGAAGGTTTGTTTCTCTGGACTTTTTTTTTTTTTTTTTTTTTTTTTTTTTCTCTCTTGGAAACTTCAGAGCAGATGAATGGCAATCCACCTCAATGATCTCTGCACTAGAGGACTTCCCTGGGACTGTGCCTTGATGAGGCACCGCTTGGGGGCCACGAGTGCCCCTGGAAGAACACGGTTTTGGGGGAAAGGGAAGGGGGTGCTTTTGGAGCGGAGGGTCTCCCAACCTGTGTCTGCAGGGCAGAATGGGAGGCAGCAGGTTTTACGCCACCGCTGAGAGGCAGTTTGTACCTATCACAGGGGTAGCGGATTTCTTGCCTCTGCTGGGGGCAGATGGTTTGGATTGCAGAGTCTTAGAAAAGCAAAAGGTGTCTGTCTGACAGGCGACAGATACTGAAGAAACTTGCTAAACAACCTGAGAGTAGGACTTGTTGGGATGTGGCGGACTGCCCAGAACCAGCTTTTTTGCCTCATGGAATGGAATCCTTCTTTCCGTCTTCACCCTTTGGATGCTACTTTCCTGGCACCAAACCGGACACTCTCTAGAGGAGGAGGAGTGGCCGCCTCCACAGTTTGCACAACGCGCCGGATGAACGCACGGCATCTCGTGGCTCGGTTGGCTGCAGACGCCACAAATCTCCTCTCCAGAGCACTGGTCCCACACATGGCCAAACTTCTGGCACCGGAAACAACGCATCGGGGATGGAAACATATAGGGTAACCTTGACATTCAAATAGCCCACCTTGATAGACTGTGGCAGCAAAGGGGTGCAGAAGGTCAGAAAGAGGGTATTTGTTGGCACTCTCTCTGAACCTTTTCGAATTGTGACTCTTCGCACACCCACGACTCCTTGAGATTTCAGTTCGAACCTTATCTCATCCTCTGGTACTCCTTTTCAGTCTGGGCAGCGAATGACCCCCTTTGAAGAATTCAGTTCTTGTGAGGCGACACCTTGATGTTTCGGTCGACAAGAGTTGTTGATTTCAGGAGCTGATCCAATTGACATTTCGTACTGCATTCCACCAGAAATGACCCATTTCTCAGACGTTTGATTGATTTTAGGTTTCCTGACAGACAACTGAAACCTTTCTGGATTGCAAAGGGGCTGAGTGCAGACAAAGGTTTGTCTACATCAGCGCCCTCCACCACCAACCACGAAGGCCAAGATCCAGACTCTGTTCGATTTCTGAGTCCGAGTCAGAATCGTGGTCACAATCTGATCTCTCTTTGTCTCTCTTTCACCGTTTGGAAGGGAGTTTAGTTATTGAGGCCATGGTATATGATTTAGGAATTCGTCCCTACCCTACCCACCCACCATCGAGTCCAACTTAGGGGCCAGGGCCAAGAAACTCTCGTCTTGGACCCCTTCCGGGTTTCAGGAGGGATATACAACAAAGCAGCGCCAACTCACCCTATCCCCCCTGATCATGCCCAGCTCTGGGAACAGAGAACTGAGCACTGCAGGGGTTACCTTGGCCAGCCGGGGGACTGCCTGTTTGACCCCAGCCCCATGCAGGGGAAGCCGGTTGACACACACACAGCCCATGTGTTCCTCCTGTCTAGGAGAGGTCTGAGCCAAAGTGATGTATTCAGGGCCCTGGGCCTCTCAATCACCAGGATCTCTCTCTCTCTCTCGCGCACACACACACACACACACTGACTGAAACCATTTACTGTCAGATTAACATAGTGTTGTACTGACACCTTGATTTTTCGGTCAACAAGAGTTCACATACACACATACACACACACACACACACACACACACACACACACACACGAGCTCACGCACACACATGGACCCGTGCCCACGCATCCATACACACACATGTGTACATTCACTACACACAAAGAACACACATTACATCGTATGTCTGGACCGTGTCGCACACAGACGTGAATGGTAACCCTTGTTTTGGACAATTAAGAGTTGACCCATACTGTAAACAATGTGATGGTGATCAGAGTGAAGACTTGGTACATTTTCTTTTTGTCTGCTCTAAGTACTCTTCTCTGAGAAGAAAAATTTCTGCCTCTATATCATTATCGTTTTCCTAGCACTCTGATAATTCAACTGTTTTGTTAAAATCTTAAAGGTAAGCTTGCTTTGAAAACTGCACTTTACATTGTTGAATGCCTAAAAGTAAGATGTTGATGTGGTAAAAGTTGCACCAATTTTTTTTTCTTTCCTTTTTGTATGAAAGGTCACACCTATAACTAAATGTTGATTATTGTAATTTTCCTTGTCATTTTGTGCCGGAAGGCCTGCAAAGACTGAAATTAAATAATTGTTGTTATTCACTACACACACGCATACCAAACAAAACAAAAAATGGTAGGTAGGCACTCAAGGTCTGACCAGCTCACGGGGCTAAAGCGTAGGTCAGATATCTGCTGAGTCGTAGCCACGAGACCCTCTTCTTCATTTCTTTCATCTTAGTTGTCATTTCATTTATCTATCAGCTTAAAATCATGCGTAGTGTGGTCTCAGAACTTAGCGGATGAAACATGATGAAACTGAAACTGTCTGATCACTCTGGAAACTTGCTGCAATCTTTTTTTCAGAGCTCTGTAGTTGACTGAATGTCACACGTAATACCTGCCAAATCTGCCCCCCCCCCCCCCCCCCCTTTTTTTTTTTTTAAAGGAGAATTATATCTCTAATATCACAAGTTGCATTTTTGTTTCACATTCTCTATGCGTGGTACAAAGGGAACACACACACACACACACACACGCACGCACGCACGCACGGGCACGCACGCACCCACCCACGCACACTTTAATCCAGTGGTTCTACCTCACGGATGGTCAACGTGTCATGCAGGTCAATGCAGCTGTTCCAGCCAGCTGCTGAGTTTTGCTGTGGAGTCTGCATTGCCTCAAGGAAACAACTGCAACATTCCTCTTTTGTCTCAACGGGTCGCATGCCACTCAAATACGTTTGTCAACTGGGAGCATTGTCGTGTGACGTGGGCCCGGTCACCCATGCTGACCCAAGCGCTGCCCTTTTGGCGTGGCATGCTATGAATCAATGCTACACTGTTAAGTTTTATGACGAAATGCCTTGACAATGCTATACAGTTACGCTTTATGACGAAATGCCTCGACAGTGCAACATTGTTACGTTTTATGACGAACTCCCTTGACAATGCTACACAGTAAGGTTTTTATGACGAAATGCCTCGACAGTGCTACAATGTTACGTTTTATGACGAAATGCCTTGACAGTGCTACAATGTTACGTTTTATGACGAAATGCCCTGGGGAAATCCCTTCATTGAGTTAGTTAGTGGTATCTAAAATGGAACCAGGATAACGTAGATCTTTAGGCTGTAGACTTACATCCTCAAAAATGGCCAGCGTCAATAAGGAGAAGGGGGGAAAAAAAAAAAAAAGGCTGAATAAATATTACCAAAAAATGATCGTGATTTTGCTATTTTATCACCTGTTTTTGATGTCGGTCATGTTGATGTGTGTACGTCAAGACAAGACCACCCGATTAATAGCGGGGGGTTCTGATTTCATTGTCCGCCATCGTGCTGTATACCAAGCGAAGTGCAGCTGAAAGGGGTGTTCAGTTTGACATGTGGTATCACATGCGACTGCTACGCATAAATGTAGAGGGGTACACTCAAAAGGTCAAAATGTTACACTGTTGCTTTCTAGACCTTGGCACCCTGAGACAGGAGAACCTAACACATGTCCTCTGACAGCCGCCACACCATCATCTGTCATTCCCAACACAAGACACCTACCGCATTTCCCCGAAGAGCACGTGGTTCCTGATATGCACAGGTCCCTGTTGTTTGCACAGTTTTGGCCAAGTTCCAATTCTGTCGAAGACAGAAACGAATTCAGGGTGTACCTATTGGAGTGCATACTTGTGTATGCGCATGTATGATGCGACGTTGTTGTTGTTGTTGTTGTTGTTGTTGTTTGTTGTGTTGTTGTTGTTGTTGTTGTCGTCGTTGTTGTTGTTGTTGAGTGCATACGCGTGCGTGGGTGTCTGCACATACAGGTG
>JADBJO010011752.1:0-10000 GCA_016801955.1 Conus betulinus | reverse complement strand
TCGGTGCAAAAGGCGTCCCTGCCTTCTGGAAAATCCACACTGGTAGTGTGCATTGCTCTGTCGCTCTCTTTGCCCATGCCTTTTAATTTTATCTATTTTATGTAATTATTAATTGCTTATTTCTTCACTTATTTAATCATTTTTTTACAATCAGGCCGTCCTTTTGTGCTGTTGTTTATCGTTTTAATGCCTTTGTGGATGTTAGGGACCGCATTAGGCCGTGAAGCCGAGTTATGCTTTTCTTCTCTGCTGGTTTAGAAAAAAAAAAAAAAGGACGCCTTTTTGAATGGCATTACCAGTTAATTCAACTCCCCCTTTCCCTCACAGGGAAGGGAATAGAGAGTTCAACATCCTACTGATAGAAAGCACTTACGCTGGACCCGACGCTGCCTTTCTAAAAGGGTTTCTTTCATTTAGATCGGGAAGGAAGCTTACAGATGGAAGTTTCACGCACGAAGGGCGAAAGAAAGCTGAAAAGATGTTCATCAAATTCAGTCAACATCTAACATGGGCTCTTGAGCGCTGGGTCTCTCTGGCGGGAATAAATCTGAAGGATCTGATTCTCCTTGAGCAACTCATGGGAGCCGTCTCTGACGACCTCGGGACACGCATTCCTGAGGCACAGCCCAAAGAGCATCCCAAAGGCCCCCGAGATGGCCAAGGTCTATGCCAAAGCTTGCAGGGGTTGGAAGCCTGTAAGTTGCAGCTCATCCAGCTCCAGTCCTGCCCGCCAATGGAGAAACGTTTTCGTGGGATCCTAACTCGCCCCCATGTGCTCTGAGAAGGAACCTGACCAAAAAAAAAAAAAAAAAAAAAAGTGTGGGGGGGGGGGGGGGGGGGGGGGGGGGGGGGGGAGGGGAGGGGTGTGGCGGTCATCCCCTTGGTGTCTCCAAGGTGGACCCTAAGGTCCTCGCACTCCATCAGCGTGTTTTAAGTGAGGTAGGGTTGGCCATCCAACGACCCTCAGCTGTGGCAAGGAGTCTCAGCTTACTCCCTGCAAAACTCCTGAACAGTCTGGCCCGTGTCACTGTCCCAAGTAAAGGGGGCGTACCTTTGGTCATGTGGGTTTTGACCGGGAAACCCTCAACTCACACTACTCAGTCTAATCAGTCGTATACTGATGGAGGTGGAGCAGACTACTTAAACAGAGTTCCCTAAGTCCATGGAGTAGACTGTCGAGCACTTTTCCTACTGTTTCAGGTGCTGATGTGAGTGAAGGGAATCGTTGACGACAAGGCAGACCGAGTAGAACCTATGTAACCCCCCCCCCCCCCAACCACCACCACCATCACCACCACAACCGAAAGCTGGTAAACGACCAAGCTGTCACATAAGTGAAGAGGTAGTCGACTGGGTTACAGATCGGCCAAGCACTTTCCGAGATATTCCATAAAGAAGAAAAAAGCGTTACAGGCCGTTACAGCCGTTAGTAATGGCTATAACGGTAAACTAAAAGATCAGGCATTATTCGTGACCCATAATAAACATACCTAAAATTTTTCAGAAAGATCGGCCACGTACTTTTTGAGATATTCTATGAAGAAGAGATAAACCTTTACAGGTCGTTACAGCCGTTAGTAACGACTATAACGGGGTAAACTAAAACATCGGGCATCATCCGAGACCCACAATGAATGAACATACCTGCTAATTTTCACAAAGATCGGCCAAGTACTTTCTGAGATATTCCATAAAGAAGAAAAAGGGTTACAGGCCGTTACAGCCGTTAGTAACGGCTGTAACGGTAAACTAAAACATCGGGCATCATCCATGACCCATAATGAACATACCTGCTAATTTCACAAAGATCGGCCGAATACTTTCTGAGATATTCCCATGAAGAAGAAACCCGTTACAGGCCGTTACAGGCATTAGTAACGGCTATAACGATAAACTAAAACACCGGGCATTATTCGTGACCGATAATTAACATATCTACACATTTTTAAGAAAGATCGGCCACGTACTTTCTGAGATATTCTATAAAGAAAAAAAAACCGTTACAGGCCGTGACAGCTGTTAGTAACGGCTATATAACGAGGTAAAACTGAAACATCGCGAATCATTCGTGTTCCATAATGAACATACCTGCTAATTTTCACAAAGATCAGCCAAGCGCTTTCTGAGATATTCCATAAACAAGAAAAAGCGTTACAGGCCGTTACAGCCGTTAGTAACGGCTGTAACAGTAAACTAAAACATCGGGCATAATCTTTGACCCATAGTGAACATACCTACAAATTTTCAGAAAGATTGGCCCAGTAGTTTTGTCTGGAGCGAGTGGAACACATTTTGACCATGGACGGACGGACACAAGGACACACAGACACACAGACAGCATTTCTTCGTTCCCATTCTAAAGTACTCCCTGTTCTATAAGAACTGGGAGTACAAAAATGGAAGAATAAAAGAAAAAAAAAAAGCAAAGAAAGAAAGAAAGAGAGAAAAATAGGAAGAAAAAAAATGAAGGAAGAAGGGAAGAATAAAGAATCAACAACAACTACAGCTACAACAAAATGACAATAACGATGACAACAACAGCAGCAGCAACAACAACAACAACAACAACAACAACAACAAACAACAACGGCAACAATTGAACCAAAACGACGACGAAGACGATGACGATAACAACGACGACGACAACAACAACAATAAACACAGCAACAACAAGAACAACAACAGTTAATGATTCCTGTAAGATGTGGTTCAATCAATATTAGTCTTTCGTCACGTGATCTTATTGAACCAGCTGTGTGCCGTTTCATATTGACAGACTGCTGGAAAGTCATTATGCTTATATTCCAGTCAGTACTCTTTAATAGTTTGCAAGTGCTAGCTAAAACTCAGCGGGGAGGGGGGGGGGGGGGGGGGGGGGCGGGAGGGGGCTATTTTATCAGTGACCAACAGAGAGAGAGAGAGAGAGAGGGGAGAGAGAGAGAGAGAGAGGGGTTTTTTTATATCAGTGAGAGAGAGAGAGAGAGAGGAGAGAGAGAGAGAGAGAGAGAGAGAGGGAGACTTACTACAAGAAAAATCTTTCGCATACACCGTCTGACTGTCACCGCAGACGCACACGCCGTTTTCACACTTTTTACTTATACAGTTTGCGTTGTCGCTGCAGTTGGAGCCAGTACGGGAATGTATGGGTTCTGTAGCATAAATCATTTCCCCCACAAAAATCATCATCATTGTTTCTTCTTCTTCTTCTTCCTAAAACACTGGTTCACTCATAAACGAGTAGGTCACCAGCGCGCATGTTAAGAAATCAAATCAAATAAAATAAAGTGCGACTCAGCCCGTTGGCCCTTGAAGCAAAATTGGGCAACAGGGGGGTCGCACACGATATTCAAAAAGTTAAATGCAATGGCCAGGTTCAGGCCCAAGTAACCATGAAATATCTGGGAAGTTAAAATAGAAAAAAAGTCAATATGCAGATCTCAAGACTGTCGTATCAATTTGTTTTTAAATGAGACTGCATTTGTGGCAATCTTGATGGCACCGGCAGTGAGTTCCACAGCCGTACAGAACTAGGATAAAATGAATGTAAATGGCTGTCAATGTTTGATGCAGGTATGGCATAAGATTGACCGCCACTCCTGGTGCTGCTTTTATTAAATACTAGTGTTCCATTGGGATATCAATAAGTTTAGCTCTGCCTTTGAAGAAAGTTTAAGTTTGATAAAGGCTCTTCTCTCTTCTAAGGGTTTCCATTCTAATTTCCTCATGTTCTTCCTAGTATTCCCTTTCTCTCTGATATGGTTCCCTGTTACGAACCGTGCTGCTCTCTTCTGAATCTTTTCGAGGTTATCAATGTCCTTTAGATTGTAACGATCCCAGACTGAGCAACAATATTCCAGTACTGGTCTAACCAGTGTTTTGTAGCAGTCGTCCTTAACCTTTTTGGGGCAGTCGTTGATATTCCTGTATAAGAAAGCTAAGATGATTGCTTTCTTACACTACTAAATTGTAATGTTCTTTCTATTTGTGACGACTGTCTATGATCACGCCTAAATATTTTGCAGCATTGGTTTTTTTTTTTAGAATAGTATTGTGAATAGAATATTCTGATCTAGTTGGTGAACGTTTATTACATATACGAAATACTTGGCACTTCTGGGGATGACATTTCATTTTCCAAGTTCTTTCCCACTCTTGTAAAGCGTTTAGATCTTCTTGTAGAATGTGTGTATCATTTTAGCTTCTGATTGTTCTATATACTAGACTGTCATCTGCAAAAAGCCTTATAGTAGTTCCAGGGAAGAGATTTCTACTTATGTCATTTGTATAAATTAAAAAAAAAAAAGGGCAACAGAACAGTTCCCTGTGGTACACACCTGACAAGACTGGTTTAAATGGGATGACGACCCTTCCACAACTTTCTGCGTTCTCCCAACGAGGAATGATCTAGACCATTTAGCAAAGTCATGGTCAACCTTATCAAAGGCTTATAAAAATCTAATAAAACTGCATCTATTTGCTATCTGTTGTTAAGAAATCATTGAGAGTTGTTATAAGTTGAGTATCACACTCCTTCGCTGTCTAAAAACCATGCTGGGCGTTATTTAAGAAGTCATATTTGTCAAAATGGTCCATTATACTAGTATATATTATGTGTTCAAGTAGTTTTGCTGATATGGATGTAAGAGATACAGGTCTGTAGTTCTCTGCTTTTATTTTGTCACCCTTTTTGAATAAAGGGACAATGCTAACATCTGGCCACTCATCAGGTATTACTCCCTGGTCCAGTGAAGCTTGGAAAAGTAGTTGTTGTTATTCCTCGGTCATACACTGGCACATATATTTAAGAGCTTGCCAGGAATGCCATCAGGAGCAGTAGCTTTGTTTTCATTGATGTTGGTCAGTAACTTTAATACTCCTGCTTTATTTACTTTGATATTTTGCATTTCAGGGAGTTTATCATCATCCTTTAGTCTAACGTTAATTAGGGGCTTGTGATTTGAGAAAAACGAACAAAAACTGTTTAGTAAATTTGCTTTTTCAGGGTCCTGTATTAAGTTATTCTGGTTATTTCTCAGGTCTGGAATCCCAATGTTGTCCTGTCTCTTACTCCTTATGTAAGACCATAATTTCTTGTTTTGAAGATGACCTTCTGAAATCATCGAATTAACATAATTGGAGTGAGCAAGCCTACATTCTCCCTGACACCTTCTCTTAATATGTTTATACCTAATCAGTAATCTTTCTGAATTAGGGTGTAGTTTCAATTTCTTAAAGAACCGATGTTTCCTTCTCAACAAACGTTTCGTTTTTGTATTAATCCATGGCTGGTGGTTCTTGCTTGAAGTTATTTAGTAGGTATGTTGTCATCCATAATATGTTCCAAAGTTAGTTTTATACACTTCCAAAGGTCATTGACATTATCTCTTTAACACTATGAGACCTAAAACAACAAAAAACAAAAAAAAAAACAACAAAAAACAAAACAAAAAAAACCGACTGAAATCATGAGTATCCCTGCGTAATTTTGGTAAGTTTGTTTGGTTCCAGAGTCTGATTGTACGTTTAGGGGGTTTTCTTCGAAGGGGTTGAAAGTTGCCCTCTAAGAGAATTATGTCATAATCACCCAGGCCTGCAATTAATTCCTGATTGCCTAAAGCGCCTGGACAACTGGTAAAAAAATAAATCCAAGAATGCATTGCCATGTGTTGGTATTTCAACCACTGCACTAATCCAAGGTCTTTGGTGGTATCAAAAAAACTGAGAATTAATGTTTTTTTTATATTGATTACCAAGTACGGCATCTTCACGCCAGTCGATATCAGTTAAGTTGAAGTCTCCACCAATCCATAATATTGCCTTCCTATTGCCCAAAACAATGTCAGAAATGTCTTTGCAAATAGACGAACATACATTTTCATCTGAGTCTGGAGGTCTGTATACTGATCCAACAATGGCAGGTCTCTTATTCTTAAAATTAATCCTACAAAATAAACTTCACACTTTTTTTTGCCTTGATATAAAAACTCACTGGCTAGGTTCTTCCGAATGGCAATCAAGACTCCCCCACCTCTTTTTCCAAGTCTGTCCTTTCTATAAATATCAAAATCCTCCATTAGAAGCTCACTGCTGGATGTTCCAGTTTTTAGCCCAAGTTTCTGTTCCAATCACAACATCAATGTTTTTTTTTTTCGTGACTAAATTATTGAGTTCTTCCTTTTTCTTGATAAGTGATTGAAAGTTTACGACTATGCATTTAAGTTTGTCTTTTTCTTTTGATGATTGGAGTTCGGTTGAACTTTATGATTTGGGATTTTATCAGTTTTAGAATCAGGGTGGCTCCAAACTTAGGACAAGATTTCAAGTTTTCTTTTGGGAGTCGGTCTGGTGAGATAGGGTCAAAAACGGTTGCTTTCTGAACTGCGATCTTCAATAGAATCTTCAAAAGTCTCGAACTACAGTTTGGAAGCCCGCAGGTAAAACACGTCCAAGATATATCACTATTACATAATGCTTCATAAACAGCTGAATTTTATAACATACATTTGGTGGTGTGATACCATGTATTGCAAACGTCACAGGCAACTGCTTTATGTTTCCATGTGACTCGCAAATTACAGGCTCCGCATGGATATTTTTTGGTGGACTTGAGCTCAATGGACGATAGTAGGATAAGGCTTAAGAGCCATGATTTAACTCCTCTATGTCTAACTCTTTTATTAAAACAATTTCTTATCACTGTACTATTTCTGATATTAACTGAAATCAGAGGTTCAAATCTGGGCCTAGTAATCGACGTGAGATCAGTGCTTGGCACAGGTGTACACAAGAGGCTAACATGGTTCAGCATGCACAAAGTTTTATAACCTGCAAAAATGGAAACTAAAGGCGTCTACTTCTTCATCTAAGATTTCAAAATTAAACTGATTGCTGTGGATGCAGTTGTTCCTATCACATGTGCAAAACGCAAGAAAAAAGTAGAAAACTTTTAACGAAACCGAGGAACAACACGCCAGTAGTAGCCATCTTGAAAAGCCTAGTGAGACACAACACCTTACCTGAAAAGGCTTTAAAAAACACAATTTCGTTTAAAAAAAAATCAGCGTTAAACTACCAACAGCCAACAGCCAACAGTGCTGATTATGAAAATTCACAGTTACTCGTATGAATAAAAGACGTCAAAGATGTAAAAATGAAGTGAAAAGGGGAGCTCGAAAGCCAGGCAGCCTCCTCGCTGGACATGCGCAAGAAGAAGCTTATTTAGTCTCAAAACTGAAAACCACCACAGCAGTGCCCGGATGTATGAACACAACAACAAGAAAACAAACAAAAAGCCATTCTGCAAAACGATTGACTGACAAATATGAATAAAAAGCAAATAGCGTAGAAAACAAACAAAAAAAGAAACTGAGTAGCACAACAGGGTATCCTCCAAGCAGCAGACGGAAGAGGTGTAGAGATTGAAGGGTGGGGTGTGTCGGGAGAGGGGGGGGGGGGGGGGGGGGGGGGGGGGCGTTATGGAGAGTCTGATGAGAAAACCCGTTTACAGTAGCAGCATGGACAAGTCTCACTGAACTGTGGGAGTGCGCTGAAAGGTTCAAATCTTTATTTCCTCTCATCCACAGTGTTCTTACACCGTGAAACCAAGATGACCCATGATTGTTCTTGTATGCTTGGCTGAAATAGTTCATGGCAAATACTGTGCGTGTCAAAACTCTAGTTCTTTTTTTTTTTTTTTTTTTTTTTTTTACCTGAACGCGCGTTGACCGTGAGGAGCCAAGTGGTTTCACGTTCTTCAGTCATTGTCCTAAATGCTATTTGTTTTTGCCTGACGAAAAACCCAAGAGGTCGAAATGCATCGAGTCTTGTCCTGTGCTATGTTTGTCTGTGTCGTTGGCGGTAACTAACCCCCTATCTTTCGAAATTTTGACTTTTATACGTTTCATTCTCTTCCTAACTGTGCGTGAGTCACTCAGTACAGGGGGTGCAAGTTAGAGAGGGCCCCCAGTCCTAAACTGAACTGGGGCCCATCCCACTAACACTGAATTCTGAATCGTGACCACCCCATCCATCCCACCAAGGCTGAAATTTACCACGATGTGATGGGACCGTGAAACACACACACACACACACACACACACACACATGCACGTGTGTGTGTGTGTATACATGTGTGTGTAGATATAGATGTGTCAAGGTAATGGAAGGACATTGAGTCCGTCCTGCGACAAACAGATTCTACAACAGAATCCATAATCCATGTGGAAAACCTATGGACAGAGGAAAAGAAAAGAAAAAAAAGAAAAACGAAAGGAAGCGCTTTCGGACAATGGGCTTCCCCTGTTCAGCGAAACATGGATACTTCTGAGAGGTGGGGTGAATAGGAAGAAGGAAATAGCTGCCGAAAAGACCCAGACTCGTAGCCAAGTCCCCGTGGGTCGACTGTAGCGAACTTTGGCAGAGTATATACAGATTAAGCCCGCAGAGATCTATCACGGGTTGCCATTTGAGGGGGAGAATAATCAAAGTACGAATTAGAAAGAGTCTGTGAGCCCATGGACCAAGCGTTCTTAGCAGCCACTTTGACTAAAGGAGCCTCCTAACTCGGAACAGAATCATCTTCATCAAACAAATCATTATCATCAGGAACATGCGTACCAAAATCACTGCGTTTGAAACCTCAAGTTTCCATCCTCCCACATGCCCGCTAAACACACCTTGACACAGTCAGTCAGAGTCTGCCCTGTCCTCCCTGCCATCACCACCCAGGGCTCGTCCTTTTGCACCACGGACGGAATGTGCTTAGGGAGACAAAGTCAATGGAGGCACAACTGGCATGCTTTGTGGACCCAGCTGTTCTTGTTATTTACAAGGTGCCCCGGGGTAGAGAGCATAGAATGTGCTTGTGGAGATGCTATAGTCTGTCTCTTCTAATCCCAGCACTGGTGAAACTGTGTGGCAGTGAACACTGGGCTCTGCTCTGTCCCCAACCAGCAGACTGTCAGAATTATTCAAACGCAAGTCAAACCAAAATACGAGCGCCACGTCGAAGCAGAGCAGCCTTCACACGAGCTACAAGGTGCAAAGGTAAGGCATTCGCCTCCTCAGACACAAAGGGCGGGTCAAAAGATGCTTATGAGATCAGTGACACTAGTCCAACTGAAAGACGAAGATAAGAATACAGAGAGACGTGTTCTGTCACCAATGAAACGGAGAAAACTGAACTCAGACGATTAGGGCGCAATGTTGCGAGCTCACCAGGGGATATCACTCATGCAGGCTTGGTAGTAATGGGTAGAGTTAGCTCCCTGCTCTTAATTTTTCTTTCTAATGGGAATCCTGATGTATGGCGATGTTCCATTCCGAGTGAGGATACAGCATTTGTTTGGACAGGTTAATATCAAAGGAAATGAAGGGAAGACGAAAGCTGATATAAACTAGTGAAACAACAGAAACATGAACAGATGGAGAAGATGAGTTTGAAATGATCGAGGCAAAATGACCACCGAAGAAAAAAAAAAAGAATTAAAGTCACAAAATACTGCAGAAACTAATGTGCAAATACTGAACCAGAAATAAGAAACGAAAGAAGGAAGCTAGGGGGAAAAAAGAAAGAAAAAGAGACAGACAAACAAACAGACAAACAAACAACAACAAACCCTTGAGGGACAGTGGAAAACCACGCAGTAGGTGTGTGGTGGAGAGGGTTCAGTACACACGATCGAGTCAAAAAACAAAAAAAAAAAAACAAAAAAAAAAAAAAAAAAAAAAAAGCCAACAGAAATGGACTAAATCGGATTAGAAAACTAGTGGGGGTGTGAGGGAGAGGGGTGGGGGTGGTTGGGGAGGGGTGATAAGAAATCCTGGAAAAACTATATAATTAAAAAGTATGAAAAGTACATATACAATATCATTCGGATGAGACTACTAAAGCATGGGTTCCGTGCATGAACGCTCGCATAAGATCTTGCACACACGTCAGATCCCTTCACCACTAGTCTGGCCGCTGGTATGGAGGCACATACACATGACACGCACTCTG
>JADBJO010011751.1:52500-57500 GCA_016801955.1 Conus betulinus | reverse complement strand
ACAATACGAATTGGAAAAAAAGGTGTGGGAGTGGGGGTGGGAGGGTGAGCAAAAGAAGGGGAATGAGATGGATACGCGCGCGCGCGCGCGCGCGCGCGCGCGCGCGCGCGCGTGTGTGTGTGTGTGTGTGTGTGTGTGTGTAGGGGGATGGGACTGTGGGAGACAGGGCTGCAGGACCTCCCTGAAGAGAGGGGGCCGATTCATCACTCAAACATCGGTTGTACTATTACGGTAGAGTACGATAAGACAGGACACAACACAACACGACACAAACTAAAGTGACATCCGTTGTACTATTACAGTAGCGTATGATAAGGAGGGACATGACACAACACGAGACAAAATAATGTGACATCCGTTGTACCATTACACTAGGATACGATAAGACAGGACACGACACAACACGACACAAAATAATGTGACATCCGTTGTACCATTACAGTAGCGTACGATAAGGAGGGACACGACACAACACGACACAAAATAATGTGACAAAGCACGAGGCATAATGCCACGATACAGCACAGTATAGTGCAGAGCAGCGGTGTGCATGCAACCGTTCATAAAGGAGGCGCCACTGCGTGCGAGACTAGCTCATCGGGCGGCACCGCGTGGGCACACAGCACAAGATCAGAAGGCGCCTGGGTTACAAAGAGATGAACAGACCAGAGAAAATGAAAGGCGGGAGTTGGGGTTTCCTGACCAGACTTTTAGAATATGCCAGACCTATGTATCAATTCGGCTAGTGTGTATACGCCATTACACTACAAACACACACACACACACACACACACACACACACACACACACACACACACACACACACACACACACACACACACACACAAACAGAGAGAGAGAGAGAGAGAGAGAGAGAGAGAGAGATTCGGAGTGATTTTTATAGCAGAAACTCTCAACTTTTCCTGTGGTTTTCTTTGCCGAATGAACTGTTATCGCACTGTAACTGCAAAGTCGCGCACCCCTCTATCACCACCATTACCATCACCACCACCACCAACTACCACCACCGCCCAAACTAGACCGGTACTCGATGCCTTATTAACGTCACATACGTAACTGACATTACTACACTATGTAAACGCTTACACATTTGTCTGTGATGGATGCAGTAAAGCACTGTGTAGCCAGTCTGTAAGGAAAGTCTTAAAGTCTTATAATGGAGAATGTAAGAGGAGTTGGTCTTTGTCAGGAGATAAAGGTAGAACAAACGGACACGGACAAGAGCGGCAGTTTGCCAATTCGACTCACTTGCCGTGAGGTGTCGCAGTGGAACACTGAAGCGAAACCCTGAATCATGGGGCGAGGAATTGTGTGTCGGGAGACGTAAGCAATCTTTGATCAAATGCCGCTCACTCAGTGCCAGTCAAAACGAATTCTAGTCAGGCAGTGGGACTGATAAGTTCATAACAAAAATGTTCAATCGAAGGGGTTCTAGCCAGGCAGTGGGTGTGGTACGTACGTTCATAACAGATGTGCAATCGAAGGGAAGGCAGTATGCCAGCAGGAGTGAGCTGGGTGGAGAGCGGAAGGAAAATCGTCTAGAGAGAGCACACACACACACACACACACACACACACACACACACACGCACGCACGCACGCACGCACGCACGCACGCACGCACACACACACACACACACACACATACACACACGCACGCACAAAAACACAACACACACACACACATACTCGCACACACACACACGGCAGTGTCGTTAAAAATATCTGTCCTATCAACAAAATGTGACACACACAACATGTACAGCTACATCACAATATAATAGAATCCACCACCACCCTCCGACAATGGCCTCCGCAAAAAAAAACAAAACAAAAAAAACTTTAAAGATTAGGTCCTTTAAGCGAAACTCTGTTCGACGAGTCTGAACGGCTTGGTTTCTTTTACACAGCATCATTACACTACATCGCTTCAATCAGGCAACACGCCTATTACGTGCTTCCACAACACAATACCCCCATTTTACACAGTCACATGAAACCAAATCACATGCCACAGGAAGTGCACACTCTACACAAATTCACAAACGAATGTACATTTAAACACAGCAATATGACACTGTATCGCTTCAACCAGACAATGCACTCTTCTTGAGCATTTACACACAATGTCCACATTGCACACAGCCGTATTACACCACATCATGTTAATCAGGCATTGAACCGTGTACATATATTCACAACACGATATCTACATTTTATACAGCAAAATTACAACGAGCATATTGCATCAACCAGGCAACGCATACTTCATATATATTGACAACGCGATACCTTCAATTGACACAACATTCATTTGACACTGTAACAGTACACCGTATTTTAACAACCGGGAAATGAACCACTTACATATGTTCACAACACAGTACCACACAGCACGACGCACCATATGGCCTCGATCAGGTAATGTGTGTTCCATACATGAATGCAATGCGCTAATGACATTTTACACAGCATGCAACATTTCAAAATACCAGATCAATGAGGTAATGCACGCTTCATATCGATTTACAACACCAACATTTTACACAGCTTCATGTCGATTTACAACACAGTACCCACATTTTACACAGCAACATGACACCATTACACATCATCCAGGTAACGCACATTTCAGATATGTTCACAACACAATACCTACATTTTACATAACTATGTAAAGGTAAGGTAAGGTAATGTTGCTTATAGCCCAGCCGACCGCAAAGGGCCACATCAGGGCTGGCATAGCTGTGTAACACTATGTAACAGTGCATCGCATCAGCCAGGTGGCGTATCTGCATTTGTGAGCGTGTATAGAGTGTGTGCGTGCGTGTGTGTGAGTGCGTGCGCGCGCGCGCGCGCGCGCGCGCGTGTGTGTGTGTGTGTGTGTGTGTGTGTGTGTGCGTGTGTGTTTGTAATTTTCTGTTCTGGAAGATCCATGTGTAGCTGTCTACGATGTGAATATGTGTTTTTCCTACTCTTACCTATACAAATCTATTTGATAAAAAAGAAAAAAAAAAAAACTAGCAATATGATATAGTACTGGTTATACCGATAATTATAAGCTTATAAAGAAGCCGAGCATGCCATACCTGGTCGTAAACTTTTCTGATGTCAAAGAACGTTGCTATGGTGTTCTTTCGCCTTGCGAACTGTTGTTTTACTTGTGTAATTAGTTTGACCAAATGGTTTGCCTGTTTATGAATTGGATCAACGATCAAGTGTTTTCAAATAAGAGGAATATCGCCACTTGACCAGCATTTCTGTAGCAAGAGATAAAAAAAAAAAAGGCCGTGACATTAGTTGGCAAATGTATTAAAATTACATTGGATATTCCGTCTTTACCAACAGATAACTTTATTTCTAAGATTGGAAATACATTCTTTTACTTAATGATATGTAATTTCTGCATTTACGTAGAGGTTAGCTATGAATTGTGTCTTGGTGTATTCTCTCTTTCTCCTGTCTACCCAATATTTTCTATTCCATTAATTCTGCTTTGAATTGCAAACATATCAGCAAGTGCTTCTGCCTTTTTAGGTTTGAAGGTAATTTTGAATTGTTTAAACTTATCGGATGAGTTGGTAAATTTATTCCATTGTTTATAGTTTTTAGTTTTTTTTTCCCAAACCCATTGCATGTCTTTATGATTATATACTTCATTAACACAGAAAGATGACCAGTATTGCCTTTTTGCAAAGACTCTGTTAGCCTTATTTTTGGCTTTTTTCATCTCTAAACGACTTTGAACATATTTATCCTTCAAGTACGTCTTGAATTTTGACATATTTTTCTTCCTTGGCTTCTTCACCAGCCTGATTCCACCAGATATTACCAGCATGTTTATGAAACTTCACGGAATTGCACTTCGGAATGGATTCATTTACAGCACACAGTACTGCATTTATAAATAAAGAATATAAAGTATTAACATCCACATTGTTTATATCATTACCCAGAAAGTCGACAAGAAGTTTGAAAATTTGTCCCAAACTAGAAAGCTTGTAATTGTACTTTGAAATTTTATCCTCGTTCGAGTCTATGGTTTGTATCGTTTTAGCTTCCAGAAAATTATAATAGGTAGGTGATCACTATTTAAAGTATTATCTAGAGTATCCTATGCGCAGACTGATGCCAGCTCTGGAGATAGAAAGGTAAAATCAATGACAGTTGCTCTATAGCTGGAATTATCGGGGATATGTTATACGACCATCGTTAAGGAGATACAGGGAAGTATCGGCAATATTTTCAGTGAAACAATTGCTTGTAGTAGTTTGGCAATCTCTTTCCCCAAATGGTGAATGAGCATTAAAGTCTCTAGTAATTAGACATTATTTTCTTGCCTTGGTGTGTGTGTTGAATTTGAATCCATTCTGTGTTAATATCATTTGGACCCTGTGATAAGTACTCAGATAAAACACTCAACAAGGAGGTATTAAGCCGAACTGTCACGACACAACAGTGTAAATTGGAAATATCTGGTGGAACAGGGCTAGGGCATGGGATGTGTTTTACACACTTCATGAATATAAATTGCTATATTTATTTTCCCAGTGGTATCTTCCTTTTGGTGAACAGGGGGAAAATGATAATTGTCTAATCTAGGCAGTTTTTTTTTCTCTTTTCACACTAACAGATTGAAGACTTATGACATGGTCATTATGATGTCCCAGGTGTGCCACTAAATGATCACAGTTAGTGCTGACGGAGCGGCAGTTCCATTGAAATACCTCCAACCTGCTTTCAATTGTCATTAAACTTACGGAAATGGGATGACAGGAATTGATCCTAATCCCTTTTAATATTTTACACCCTTTTTCCTATTGTCGATCAGTTTACAAGCTTGATGTACATGTTACGATTAAATGCATTTCGCACAAAATATTCTAAAAATGCACTTTACACTTACGGGAAACAAATTACTGTAAACCATTTATTTTTTCCAGTGCCCAGTAGGCCTATAAATCAGTTAATTCCTCAATC
>JADBJO010011751.1:37500-40000 GCA_016801955.1 Conus betulinus | reverse complement strand
CAAAGGTAGCTTCTTAATGGTTCTAACTTCAGCTTAAGGATCAAAATAGGTCTGTAGTAAATTAGGCACGAAGTGCTTTTCAAAGGGCAACTTAAACAGATCTTTATCGGGCAAATACAAGTTTATCAAAATTGAACAAGCCCGTGAGTGAAGGACGCTTAATAACACCTGGCACAGGAAGATGTCACGAGTGAAGGACGTTCAATAACACCTGGCTCAGGAAGATGGGAAGTGGACACAGTCACTGCTTCCCTTGGGCCCTGTCTGGTGAAGAAGTCAGGGATAAGTGTTTCGCTTGGGCCCTGTCTGGTGAAGAAGTCAGGGATGAGTGATGTCACTTCCTTCGCTCTCCCCAGCCTTCTGCAATGACATCGAGACTGGCCAAACGATTATGATTGCTGGCAGCCTGAACATCTGGCGAATCGGGTCTTTGAGGGCAGCATCTGCCAAATTGCGGCTGTTCCATCAAGCAGGGGGTGCATGTAGAGGGCAAGCCTGGCCTCCTGGATGAAGTCGTCGTCTTCTCACCTGGCTTCCTTTTACTGAAGTCAGGGAGTCGAGGCTGGCAGAAGTGGGGGTGTGGTTATGGTGACTAAGTGACGGAAGTAGCTACGCTGCCTCTTCAACTTGCCTTCACTGATTGGGTCTCCCTTGCTCCTGTGGGAATCCCGTCCTCAGGTGCAGCACCAGGTGTGGTCAGCTAAAGCGGAGCTCCAGGTGTGGTCAACTAAAGCGGAGCTCCAGATGTGGTCAACTAAAGTGGAGCTCCAGGTGTGGTCACTAAAGTGGAGCTCCAGGTGTGGTCAACTAAGGCAGAGCTCCAAGAGTGGCCAACTAAAGCGGAGCTCCAGGTGTGGTCAACTAAAGCGGAGCTCCAGGTGTGGTCAACTAAAGCGGAGCTCCAGGTGTGTCAACTAAAGCGGAGCTCCAGGTGTGTCAACTAAGTGGAGCTCCAGGTGTGGTCACCTAAGGCAGCGCTCCAAGAGTGTAAAACTAAAGCAGAGCTCCAGGTGTGGCAAAACTAAAGCAGAGCTTCAGGTGTGGTAAACTAAAGTGAAGCTCCAGGTGTGGTGGTGGACTACGTATGGATGGGTGGTCAGGGCAGGGGAAGACAGGAGAGATTCGATGGAGATGGAGTGCAATAAGGGTAAAAGAGTCAGGAAAAGGGGTGAAGATGGTGGATACCACTTGGCCCAGAAGCATATATAGGTGGAACCCAATAAGTAACATGCAGTTTGCTTTATTTACATAGGAGAAGACTAGACAAGGAGAAGACTAGACAAAGAGAAGACTAGACAAAGAGAAAAAAATACGCACACTCGTCAAACAGTGACACGACAGACGGCAGTAATAGATGGTGTCTATCTGAAGGCAGTAGTAGGTGGTGCCTATCTGAAGCCAGAAGTAGGTGGTGTCTATCTGACGGTAGAAGTAGGTGGTGTCTATCTGAAGGCAGTAGTAGATGGTGTGTATCTGACGGCAGTAGTAGATGGTGTCTATTTGAAGGCAGTAGTGGGTGTTATCTATCTGAAGAAGCTGTAACGAACGAAGCACGCTTGGTTAAATGACCGCATCTTCCTCTATGGTTGATTTCAACCGTGTGTAGTTCTGGGAAACCGTGTACTTCATGATGAGTGGCTGTCACAGACGATTCCTGCGAAGAAAAATGCACTGGACCACCCGCCATGATGCAGAGATTAGAACTGAAAACTTGCAAGCCCGATATCCATCCAAACATGTCAATGGGGAAAATTTTTAGTCGCGAGTGTGCGATGGGCTAAAACTGGGGGATGGTAACTACACTGTCGAGTTTATCCACTTAAAGGTTTTGTCTCTGAGATTGTTGCTCAAAGTTACCGTTCAACACTGCAGGTGTATGTATCTCTCAGGCCTGGTTGATGTCGGAATATACCGATGATATGTCAGCGTAGACAGCAACCTGTCAAGTAGTCTCTGACTACGATGGAACTCTATAGCATCAATTTCATTACCTTTAATTGTAACCGATTATATTTGGAAAAAAAAACTGAAATTATGTGGTTCTTCATGTCTTTCATGTTCATCTTGTGGTGACCTCAATGTCGACTTTTTTTACCATCGTCAGGCCCCTGATGAGTTTGTTAAAGTTGTCAGCATCGACATCTTCCAGGAGAACGTTGGTGGATGTACTGGGTGGCACGGCGCCGAGGCAGACGTTCACTCGTGCTAGGTTCGTGACGAAACAATCAGGTCGTTAGTAGGTGATTGCCATTAGTAGGTTGAATCAGAACAGGTATCATTGAATCAGAACAGGCATCATTGAATCAGACCAGGCATCATTGAATCAGAACAGGCATCTTTGAATCAGAACAGGCGTCATTGAATCAGAACTCGCATCCTTGAATCAGAACCGGCATCCTTGAATCAGAACCGGCATCATTGAATCAGAACAGGCATGACTGACTCAGAACAGGCATCATTGAATCAGAATAGGCATCCTTGAGTCAGAACCGGCATCCTT
>JADBJO010011751.1:20000-27500 GCA_016801955.1 Conus betulinus | reverse complement strand
CATCTATTTCAGAGCTAATGATAGCTATATGGGGGTAAGGCATCTATTGCAGGGCTGTTGATAGTTATATGAGTAAGGCATCCATTGCAGGGCCATTGATAGCTATATAGGTAAGGCATCTATTGCAGAGCTATTGATAGCTATATGGGGTAAGGCATCTATTGCAGAGCTATTGATAGCTATATGGGGTAAGGAATCTATTGCAGGGCTATTTATGGCTATAAAGGTAAGGAATCTATTGCAGGACTATTGATGGCTATATGGGGTAAGGCATCTATTGCACGGCTATTGATAGCTATATGGGGTAAGGCATCTATTGCACAGCTATTGATAGCTATATGGGATAAGGAATCTATTGCAGGGCTATTTATGGCTATAAAGGTAAGGAATCTATTGCAGGGCTATTGATGGCTATATGGGGTAAGGAATCTATTGCAGGGCTATTTATGGCTATAAAGGTAAGGAATCCCATTGCAGGGCTATTGATGGCTATAAGGGTGAGCCATCCATTGCAGGGCTATTGATAGCCATATGGGGTAAGGAATCTAATGCAGGGCTATTTATGGCTATAAGGGTAAGGCATCTATTGCAGGGCTATTGATGGCTATAAGGGTAAGGCATTGATTGCAGGGCTATTGATAGCTATATGGGGTAAGGAATCTATTGCAGGGCTATTTATGGCTATAAAGGTAAGGCATCCATTGCAGGGCTATTGATGGCTATAAGGGTAAGGCATCGATTGCAGGGCTATTGATCGCTATATGGGGTAAGGCATCGATTGCAGGGCTATTTATGGCTATAAGGGTAAGGCATCTATTGCAGGGCTATTGATAGCTAATGGGGTAAGGCATCTTTTGCAGGGCTATTGATAGCTATATGGGGGTAAGGCATCCATTGTAGGGCTATTGATAGCTATACGGGGTAAGGAATCTATATGCAGGGCTATTGATAGCTAAATGGGGTAAGGCATCTATTGCAGGGCTATTGATAGCTATATGGGTAAAGCATCCATTGCAGAGCTATTTGGCCTTGGGTTGTTCAACCCCTCCACAAGGCACAGGCTCACATCTGGCTGCATAGCAGCAGAAGGGCATCTGGTGGTCTGACCCTTTGGAGTGCTGTAAGTTTAGGTCCAACACACCTGCATGAGGGGTTTTCTTCTCTCTTGGGTTTCTACCTGTTGAATGAAGAGAGAGAGAGAGAGAGAGAGAGAGAGAGAGAGAGAGAGAGAGAGAGAGAGAGAGAGAGAGAGAGAGAGAGAGAGAGAGAGAGAATACGAAATTATTCATTTTACTTTCTCTTTTTTTCTGTCTCACCTTCAATGTGATCCCGGAGGAAGCGCTCCCTTACCGCTCATTTCAGATCACTATGTCATACGGCCACACCCAAGCTTGTTGTCCTTTCGCAGACCAGGCACCCAAAGTCCACAGAGAACAGTCCACAGAGAAAAGTCCACATCCAGTCGTCATGAGGTAGACCAAGCACTCACAATCCACAGAGAACAGTCCACAGAGAACAGTCCACATCCAGTCGTCATGAGGCAGACCAGGCACTCACAGTCCACAGAACAGTCCAAGAGAAAGTCCACAGAAAAAGTCAGTCCACATCCAGTCGTCCATGAGAGGCAGACCAGGCTCTCACAGTCCATAGAGAACAATCCACAGAGAACAACCAGAGAACAGTCCACATCCAGTCGTCATGAGGCAGACCAGATACCCACAGTCCAGTCCACACAGAGAGAACAGTCCTCAGAGAACAGTCCACAGAGAACAGTCCACATCCAGTCGTCATGAGGCAGACCAGGCACCCACAGTCCACAGAGAACAAGTCCACAGAGTCACCCACAGAGACAGAGAAGAACAGTCCACAGAGAACAGTCCACAGAGAACAGTCAACAGAGAACAGTCCACATCCAGTCGTCATGAGGCAGACCAGGCACCCACAGTCCACAGAGAACAGTCATGAGGCAGACCAGGCACCCACAGTCCACAGAGAACAGTCATGAGGCAGACAGACAGTACAGCACCACAGTGAACAGTCATGAGGCCAGACCAGGCACCCACAGTACACAGAGAACAGTCCACATCCAGTCGTCATGAGGCAGACCAGGCACCCACAGTCCACAGAGAACAGTCCACAGAGAACAGTCCACAGAGAACAGTCCACACACAGAGAACAGTCCACAGACCAGTCCACAGAGTCATGAGGCAGACCACCCACACCCACAGTCCACAGAGAAGTCACAGTCAGTCATCATGCAGGACCACAGTCACAGAGTCACAGTCAGTCCAGAGGCCCCACAGAGAACAGTCCACAGAGAACAGTCCACACAGTCATGAGGCAGACCAGGCACCCACAGTCCACAGAGAACAGTCATGAGGCAGACCAGGCACCCACAGTCCACAGAGAACAGTCCACACCAGTCGTCATGAGGCAGACCAGGCACCCACAGTCCACAGAGAACACAGAGAACAGTCCACAGAGAACAGTCCACATCCAGTCGTCATGAGGCAGACCAGGCACCCACAGTCCACAGAGAACAGTCATGACCAGGCACCACAGTCCACAGTCCACAGAGAAGAACAGTCCACACAGTCCACAGATGAGGCAGACAGGCACCCACAGTCCACAGAGAACAGTCCACAGAGAACAGTCCACAGGCAGACCAGTCCACATCCAGTCATCATGAGGCAGACCAGTCCACAGAGACAGTCCACAGACAGTCCACAGAGAACAGTCCACAGAGAACAGTCCACAGAGAACAGTCCACAGAGAACAGTCCACAGATAACAGTCCACAGAGAAACAGTCCACATCCAGTCGTCATGAGGCAGACCAGGCACCACAGTTCAGAGAACAGTCCACAGAGAAGTCCCACCACATATGAGGCAGAGGCAACCACAGTCCACCCACAGTCCACAGAGAACAGTCCACAGAGAACAGTCCACAGAGAACCACATCCAGTCGTCATGAGGCAGACTAGGCACCCACACTCCAGAGAGAACAGTCCACAGAGAACAGTCTACAGAGAACAGTCCACAGAGAACAATCCACAGAGAACAGTACACATCAAGTCGTCATGAGGCAACCCACCTAAAAAAATGCACTGTGCCATGTCACGGTGGTGCTTAGTGCACAAATTTCATCAAGAGATGAGCTCAGGCTTCAAACATTAATATCCTTCTTTTCTTTTCCAGATAGCCTGCACGAGCGACCCACGTTTTCCATCGACATACTCCCCTTACAATTAAACACACCAAACAACCAAGCGACCAGGAACGTTGACACAGTTCCTAACTATCCCCCAGGCTGCACATTCGCAATGCTAACCACTGCACCACAGGGCTGATCTTGTCATGTATTTTTCTATCTGAAGTCAAAAGCTTTACAGCAGGATTACTCATTATTTTCAATTCACATATCATACATCATCCTATCAGCTCCTCTGGCTTTTGAGGGGAGTTCAGTAATTTCTTTTTTTTTTACTAACGTATATCACAAAATGTGCCTGTATCCTTACCAATCTTTGTGTGTATACGTGTTTGTATGTGACTAATGTGTATCACAAAATGAGTCTGTTTCCTTACCAACCTTTGTGTGTATGTCTTTTTGTATGTGACTAATGTGTATCACAAAATGAGTCTGTTTACTTACCAATCTTGGTGTGTATGTGCTTATATGTGCACGTAAAAAGGTTGATCACATGTACAGCTTTCCTTTACTCACAAGAGTCAACACTATTAAACGAGGCAGTAAATGAGGGGGAAGGGGGAAGGGAGTGAGGGTGGAAAAAGGTGGGTGGAAGTGGGAAGGAGAGATGGGAAGGCAATACCGTGGAAGCTAACTCTGTGGAATCATCCGTATTCCAAATCACATGCACAGTTGAGCACTGCCGCGGAGAAGTGAGGTTTGAGCTGTCCATGATGTAAGACGTGATAGTTGTAACTAGAGGCAATCCATCAGCTAGAGGAATAGAGGGGAATTGTATGGGTGGTGCAGGGGGGGGGGGGGGGGGGGGGGGGAGTAAAAAGTGTCACTTCAAGACAGCTATTGATTCCTAAACAGGAATCTCAAAGTGTAAGTGTTCAATGCAACAAAAAAGGTCATAATCTTTCTGTACAGATCCCGTATGCACCATTTAATTCCACACAGATTCACACTAAAATCACACACTTTGTCATTGGACTACAACCCATCTTTCTCCCAGTTGTGGTTAAAACTAGTCCAGTTGTCCACGAAATCTTGCCGACAAAGAAACAACGATGGACAACTGACGGGCGTGAAAAAACAACTTTTCCTGGAGGAGGTAAGAACAACAACAAAAAAATAGCTAGAACGGCATGTCTGTGATAAAGTTAGCTATACAAGCATGACGGTAGCGTTAAGTGAAATTAAATAGTTGCTGTCCCATTCGTAGAATACAACCGTTATCGCTGTAACAGCCTTCGACTGTCTATGCATGTATGCACACTAAAAACATAGACTGATGTGCTGTGGGCGTGAGGCGTGTGACAGGAAAGTAGGACACGAAAAAGGAATGTGTTAGCCAATGGAATGCCTGTTTACAGAGAAGACGGGGAAATGTACCACCACATATGCCGGACACAGTCTGGAGCGTCTTCTGCTCTCTCCCAGACCAGAGCGGGGAACGAGTGTACCATATGCATGTGTTTGTACCATATGGCCGACACACTGCCATTCTGCTCTCTCCCAGACGAGCGGGGAACGAGTTGTAGTTATATGATTGTGTTTGCTTGGCTGCAGACTAATATTTCTCCCACGGTTGTTGTTACGGATGGGAGCTTGGTGTGTGTGTGTGTGTGTGTGTGTGTGTGTGTGTGTAAGTGTGTGTGTGTGTGTGTGTGTGTGTGTGTCTGTGTCCCAGAAATATGGATGCGTGCTGTGTGCCATACTCACCCACTGCACACAGTAGCCAGGCAACAGTGCCGCCTGGGCCATCTGCCACATACAAAACATGAATAAGACATGCATATATATCTGTGTGTGTGTGTGTGTGTGGTGGGTGCTGTGTGTGTGTGTGTGTGTGAGTGAGTGTGTGTGTGTACAATGTGTGTGTGTGTGTGTGTGTGTGTGTTTGTGTAGCGCACACATCAACAGTCTGTTACAGGCACTGTCTACATGGAGCACACCCCAACTATGGGTGTACAATATTAATATAATATATGTTGCGCACACACCAACAGTCTGCCACAGGCACTGTCTGGCCTAAGGGGGCGCAGTCTGCAAGGTGGTAGACGCAGGTGAAGAACAAAGTCGACGCGACGACACTGCGACTGTCCGTAGGGGTAGTGAATTGAAGTCACGACGGAACGATGCTGTGACGTCTCTGTCCACTTCCTACACCCCCCAAAAACAAAAAAAACAAAACAAAACAAAACAAAAACAACAACAACAACAACAACAACAACAACCTATGATTCAGCCCGATCACGCTGAAGTAGCACTCCGCTACTTCTGAGGCACCAGCCCCCACTTTCAAGAGCTGTGGCTCTGTTACTGCACAGCAACAAGGGTCTCACAATGCCCAAGACCGACGACACGAAGGGTCTGACGATGCGCTGAAACGACGCTGACGCTGCAGGTCGTTGTCAACACAGGCGGTGGTTCTGACTAGGCAGGACCAGCGCAGGGCGCAGCTGGCGAACAGGACTTAGGGTCTTGAACCCGAAGCGACGACTTCTCTCGCAGAAGAGGCGCTGGCTCACCTGGCTTGTCGGGTCCATACCGGCATGCACCAGCCTCTCGCACACCCGGCACGGTGAAGAATGGGGACACACAACGGGCTCCGGACCCGAGGTATGGACAGCCAGTTCCCAAGTACACCAGAGACTAACTCAACCTGGGGAACTGACTGTCACAACAACTGAACTGAGTCCCTCGTCGGCTGGACTGGCTAGGCGAACTTGCCGGAATTTCTTCAGAGACTGGTTGGCTTCCCGCGCTCACTCGGCTTTATACGATGTACAGGTGAACACTAGTTAACCAACCTAACAAACCAGTTTTTCAGTTAACTCGCTCCGGTGAGCAGAGGTATTGTAAAAACTGATCGAACAAAAAACGGTCCGTCACAGTTGTTAATGATAAGGTTTTAGAGAGAGATCATTGCGCATCAACAGTCAAAGAGAAATATTTGTTCTTGTCTCCCTTTCTTTTGGCTTGGTTAATGGGTGTGAATTATTGTAACGCTGCGTATACTGGCAATGGCGAAACAGGAGACCAATAGTTTTATTGATCAGGGATCGTGGTGTGGGAGACATGCAGCTTCCATTGCAGATCCAATACGTTCAAGACGTGGGTTGGCATCAGGGAAATTGGTTTGTGGTTCTCAGACACACAGATTTTGGGTGGTGAAACATAAAGCTGTTCGAGCTTAATTTCAACACCCCTGGAGGATTTGCTGCGCCAACGCCATTGGACGGTTGTCTCTTAGCATAATGTACTAAACAAAATGCTGCTTTGCATATTGTTCATGCCATTATTCATTGTTTGGCTCGATTTCAACAGCGTTGAAGGCTGTGCAAGAATTCTTGTCATGATTTTATTTATCATCGGTAAAGTTCTAAGAAAGAAGACACATACAAAAGTCATCATTTGTAAATAATTCGCCAGAAATCTTATGTTGAAGAGAAGATTTTTTCTTAGTTTGCTAGTACGAGATCTCATCAAAATGACCAACACATTCTATACCGTGAACTTCATGACCGGAGGTAAGTTTCCCCAACACCTATCAAAATAGTCATGCTCACAAGTTCACAGAAGGCCCTGTGGATCGTGCTCACCACAGTCGGCTACACTACTCCCCCTCGTCCATTACACCCCCTACTTACGTTTCATGCTGTAGATGAAGACCAATGGGATGGAAGATTACCGACTTTGGCAAATCACATAACCTGAAACAAAGAGAAAAATAGAGACGTTAATCTCTGAATCAGCTTTTTTCCATCCATCATGAATGTAATCTTCGACATAAACAAGTTACGTATTGTCGGTAAGGGGTAGAGATCAGAAAGAAGATGTCTTGTCATGGAGTGCCGCCTTTTTCCACCGACAGCAAACGATACTTTTTTTCTGACTGGTAGCCAACAGCACGCAATCTTATTTCTAAAAAATGAGGTGAGTTTCATAGACTCCAGAATTCGTAAGATGGCTAGTTTATATTTTGTAGGCGAAGACGAGAGAGGTCAGAAGAGTAAAGATTTGCTCACAAGATATGAAATTCAAATTGATAATGTTGACTTACGTCTTCAAGCTCTTGTTGCTATGAATGGCCAACATTTATTTCGTTTCATGTACTGATCAGAGAACGTTTCCACTGTTCGTGGACCAGTCACAACACGTAACAACTGTTGGCCATTTTCCTTTGCACGCGAGTCAGTCCCACCAGTCTCGCGATCTTGTGCCTTTTCCTAACCCCGATCACCAGAAAGGTGTGCTAGGAATCGGCCATACTCGCCAAGCAGACGAGAATTCTCATCGCGTC
>JADBJO010011751.1:0-15000 GCA_016801955.1 Conus betulinus | reverse complement strand
TTTCATGTGTGTTGTTTGATTTGCTTTTTACTATATATCGATTTTGTTTTTGCCCAGAGGGTGGGATGTAGAAAAGCATTCATGCTTAGTCCACTACCCTCTTAAAACAAAATTCGTTCGCTCGTTCGTTCGTTCGTTCGTTCGTTCTCTCTCTTTTTCTCATGGTAAAGACAGTTTGACTGTTTTTTTTTCTTATCATTGTCATTAACGTTAATCAGGTCTGTTTACAATGACAAACGGACTAACGAGCAAACATTTTCCCCATCCCGTAGATAGTGATCTGCTGACCCGCTAAAGAGATCTTTTTGTGTGATGTCCAGTTACATTATCATCCCACGAGAAAGCGCTGTCCACACATCCACAAAGCCTGTTTTGGCAGACAGAATTCTGATTCAGACGTTCTCTTGTTGTGCCTGGTCCGCCATCTCTGATGACTGGTCCGTAGTGTTGGTTGAAGCCTGCAGTCCACGGCAACGACCATGATGCTGCCCACAGTTTCTTCTGGCCTCCACTGGGAGAAGCCATGACTTAGGCTTATGCGTCAATCTAGAAATGGGGCCATCTCTATGTGCCCACACCCTCTACTTGAGTTAATTCTTTGAGTTCCCTGGAGAACATAGGGCTGGGGCGACACTCCTCCAGAGGACCTGGATCTGGGCTGACCTGTTCAGCTGGCCCGTGTCTTCACTTTGAAATCCTTCTTTCGGCGCCAAGTCTATGGAGGTCGTCCCACTTTCCTTCTCCCCTGTGGGAGCCACTGAGATGCCTGGCTTTGTGATGTTAGTAAGGAGTTTTCCTGGTATGACCAATCCATTGGGATGCCTGGCTTGTGATGTTCGTAGGGAGTTTTCCTAGTGTCACCAATCCATTGGGATGCCTGGCTTGTGATGTTCGTGTCACCAGGGGAGTTTTTTCCTAGTGTCACCAATCCATTGGAATGCCTGGCTTGTGATGTTCGTAGGGAGTTTCTCTAGTGTCACCAATCCATTGGGATGCCTGGCTTGTGATGTGGGTAGGGAGTTTTCCTGGTGTGACCAATCCAGACCCTTTTCCTTTTTTTCTCATATATTTTTCTCTTCGATTCTCTTCCGCAGGGTTTGTTGGAAATGACTTCTGGCCATCTGATGTTGAAGATGCCACTGTGGCACTTGTTGATAAATCCCTGAGGATTGTGTCAGTTAGACTTTGTTGTTCCCAAAGTCTTTGAGCTATATAATGGAACAGCCTTCACATTGGAGTTGAAAATTGTGACCTTGATGTATTTCCCATCTCTATGTGCCTCTGTTTTCATGTGTCCCCCCCCCCCCCCTCCCATTCGTGCCCCTGTCTGTATGTGTCCACATTTGTTTGTACCACAGTCTCTGTATTCCACAATTCCTTTAGTCCTGTATTTATGTGCCGTGGTCTCTACGTCCCTGTCTGTATGTGCAACCGTCTCTATGTACCATTGTCTATTTATTCCCGAATCCCGCCTCTATATTGTCCAGTTCTATCTCTGTGTTTCCCTCGTCTTTGCGTGCTCCCTTCTGTATATATCATCGTCTCAGTATTCCCCCCGATTCTCTACATTCTATGTGCCCCTTTTCCGTCTCTATGTGCCTACACTGTTCCCCTTGGCTCTGTGTGTTTACGACTCTAGTTGATGTTTGCACAGTTCATGGCATGGATTTAGTGTGTGTTCTTACGTTTCGTCTCTCTCTCTCTCTCTCTCTCTCTCTCTCTCTCTCTCTCTCGTCTCTCCTCCCGTCGCTTTCCCTTGCCTTTTTCTGCCTACCAGCTTCTCCTTCTCACTCTGTGTCTCTCCTTCCCTTACCCCCCCCCCCCCCCTCTCAGGCACACACACAGACACCTAATTAATTGAACAGGCCATGGCGTCTCTCGCTGTCCTTCCCAGAAGCTTTACAAAACAATGTGTGGGATTTTTCCGAGTGTGTATCAAAATCCAAAGTTAACAAAAACAAATAAATTCGTAACATTTCGTTATGTCCTCCTCCTCACGCACAGGAGTAATGCAGTAAAGTTAGTTAAACAAAAACACACACACACACACACACACACACACACACACACACACACACACACACACACACACCTTAAGACTGACTCGACCATCCACTCAATCAAATGATGACATTGTATTTTACCGATCTCTTCAACTTGGAAAAAAAAAAAAAAAAAAAAAAAAAAAAAAAAAAAAAGACTGACTCGACCATCCACTCAAATGAATGATGTCATTGTATTTTACTGATCTCTTCCACATGCGATGAATGATAATATTCATTCAGATATCTCTTATAATGTATTATCTTAAACTTCACTATCCTTCATCTGCCTAATTTTCAATGCTTCCGCGATGAATTTCGCAAATGATTTAATTACAAGTTCATCATCTGATGATAACACGCCAGCGACATTTTGTCTTTTCGCTATATCTAGCTGGAAAAATGAACAATTGTCCCGCACTTCATTATAAGCTGTACAGTGGAACAGAAAGTGTTCTTCGTCATCAATAATATGTCTACATGCAGGACAAGGAGATTCTGTGGATGTTTCACATTCAAACCATCTTTTGTTCGCATTAAAACCTAAAGTTCTCAACCTAAATCTTGCGTAATTTATTCTGTGCCATCTATCTGTTATGACACTGAGAAACTTTTTCAGGATGGAACACATTCTTAAATGAGAAAAACCAGCGATATTTTTCTTTACTTTCCATATCTGAGTGCCAATTCTGTTTAAAAGAACAAATAAGCCTGTCTTTAAATTCCGCAATGAACTGTTGCTCATTTCCTACTTCCTGGGTCATCCACACTATTCCAAAAAAACCTGTTCTGAAAGGACTTTCTTTACTTTATAAGCCCAGTTTTCTTTACCTTTTTCCATTTCTAAAAGCATCATATCATAGGCTTGCCTGCTGAAAACGGGACTGGGGTAGCTTCAAGATCTTCAACCAGTACTTAATACATTTCACAAATGTACTTATATACAACGGGTATCTGCCCATTTCTCCATATAAAACGGTGTTGGATGAATGAATAGGTACTTGAAGGAAACGCTTCATAGCATACGTATGTACTTTTTTTTTCATCTGCAAATTTTCATGTAAGCCCCAAATTTCAGCTGCATAAGTAAGAAGAGGTTTTATCTGTGTATCAAACATTTTCCAAATATACCACAGTCTGTACAATTCAGTTTTCTCAGGGATTTCAGAATTTCAATAGTACCTTTTTTTTTCCTTTCATCAGAGATTCTTCCCATGCGTAACGGAAAGTTAATTTTGTTGAAAATATCATTCCAAGATATTTATATGAATTAACTACTTGAACATCTGCATTTCCATAAGACCATTTTTCATACACTGATAGGTGACCACCCATTCTAAAGACCACTATATTCGTCTTATCCAAGTTAACTGATAAACCTAAGCGGTCTGCTTCTTCTTTCAATACATTTAGTTGGTTTTGCAAACCTACAACTGTTCCGGACAGGAGAACCACATCATCAGCATACAGTAGTAAAACTAATTCAACTGCTTCAGGTATCATCCGGATACCATGTCTTCCTTTGCGGGAATTTCCACCGCCAGTTCGTTTATGAAAAAAGAAAACAACTGTGGACTTAACAAGCATCCTTGTTTTACTCCATTTGGACAATCAAAATACTCGGAATACTCACTCTTCACACGCACACACATGCAAGCACTGAGTTGTAGACCCCTCTAATAGCCATGTATAATTTACTATTAACACCATTTTTACGGAGTACATTCCACAGAGCATTCCGATTTACCGAGTCAAAGGCTTTCTTGAAATCTACAAATGCAATGTACAGCTTCGATTTGCAGAGAGAGATTTTCTGAATCAAAGAATATAGTGTAAATATATGGTCTATGGTGCTGTAACTGGTTCTAAAACCTGCTTGTTCTTCCACTATTTTTTTTCTCAGTTTCAGCCCATTCAGTTAATCTTGCATTTAGTATGTAAGTGTAGATTTTACTTAAAACGCTGGTAAGTGATACTCCACGATAGTTGTCGGGATTGTTCACGTCTCCTTTGTTTTTGTAAATTGGTACAATTATAGATTTAGCCCATTCTGATGGAAAGATACCATTATCAAAAAGTTGAGTGAATAAATGAACAAGAAAATTGATTACAGTTGTGTTTGCATTCTTCAACATTTCTGCTATGATTCTATCCGGTCCTGCACTCTTCCCTAATTTTAAATGTTTAATACCGGGCAACGACTTCTTCACTGGAAATAGGTTGATTAAATAATGGCTCAGTTTCATTTTCATCTATCATACTATACTAGTCTTCTTCTTTACTTTTATCATCAAAACTATGAAAAACGCCCCCAAAATGGTCATGCCACTGTTGAACTGAGATTTCGTTATACACAAAACTCTTTTTGTTTATAGATCTTATCACTGACCAGAACACTTTAGAATCATTGACTGAAGTTTTTAGTTTTTAACCTACTTTCTTTAAACTCCAGTTCCTTTGTTTTCCTTAGCGTAACATACTCTTTACGCGATACAGCGTATTCTTCTCTTTTCTTACTTTTATCCTTGGCTGTTTTGCATCTCTGAAATCTTTTTAATAACCTTTTAACGTCCTGTTTCTTTCGTTCGCACTCATTATCAAACCAGTCATTGTATGTTTTGCTGCCTCTACCAATAACTAACTCGAACCATACAAGCTGCAGCTCCGCACAAAGCACTGACAAATTTATCTAGACTCTCATTCACGTTAATTTGTAATAACTGACGCGCTTCCTGCATGCTGTCTAGAAATTCATCACATTCAAGTTCATTTTTGAATATACCAGCATATTCATCAGCCCAGACAATTTTTTCTTCACATTTTTTGGCTGAATACCTCTTCTCTATTTTACAACAATTACTTCCCCAAATTGCTTCAACTGGCAAGTGCCATGAATGAATGCAATCACCAATGTGTAAATCAAAGTTTGACAACAAGCCATTGTGAACCAGTATGTAATCTATCACACTACACATCCGTTTGGAGACACAAAAGTATATTCCCCTTCACTATCACCATCACAAAAAAACCATTAAAATGCTCAAGTCGAACATGCTACAGAAATCCAACCAACAATGATTTACCAAAAGTGTTAATAACTGAATCTTTGGAGCAACGTGTGCAGTTGTCGTCATCAACACTGACATTCTCCAACAGCTGACATAGTTTGTCATAATTTCATTTTCAGCTTGTTTGTTACCTGTTCTGGCATTCAAATCTCCCATAACCATAAAATAAAGTGTATCCATTTCTTTTTCAAATTCTTGAAGTAAGGCTTCTTCCATTATTAGGACACCATCTTTGATCAATTTATCATTGTATATCGGGCCTCCTTCTGGGACCACATAGCAAGCAACCAAGACTACATCTTTATCAGTGTTAAATATACTTTTATCTATTTTTACTGCAATAGCATTGTCACAGCTGAGCTTTGTTTCTTTAACCTTGTTATGTAAACTCTTCCTTATTAACAGCAACACACCTCCTGACTTCCTTCCATGAGCTGATAGTTTTTTTGGCTGGTACGGGAAACTTCATATAATCAGTGAATATATTGCTATAGTCAAATGACAAGTCGAGGAACGTTTCAGTGAGAGTAACAAAATCAAATGTATTTACATAATTCATGAAAAAAAAGCATCCTGTATCTTACTATATAAGTTCTCGACATTGTAATTAAGAAACTTCCACTGAGCTGGATGGTCGGCCCCTGTCCTATTCATTTTTTTTTGAGGCGCTTGAACGCAGGTTCCCTTTCGTTCACACCACTGCATGTCCTTTGCCTCGACTCGAACCTGTGAACCTGCTTGACTTGTTTCCGACAGGCGTTTGTATGCCTGCCTGTCTGCCTGGCAGGTTGCGTCCGCGTGGTGTGCGTGCGTCGCCATCCCGATGTTCACCACTGACAGGAGATGGAGAATCCCGGTTGGCCTTTGCTGACTCGTGTCGCTCTCTCCCCCTGTTCCCTTGCGCGAGGGACGTGACCACCGGTGGTACCACCGTCACGCTGTCGTTGATCCTGGATGGGCCGGGTACCGTGACGTGAAGAGGGGGATGAACACCCGCTCACACCGCCCTGCTCGTTCTGCATCGAGGTCTGGTCTAGACGGGACTCGATCTGCTGCTTGTTTGAAACAGACACACCCTGCTGCTTATTCACATTTGTGGTACTTCTCACACGTGCCATCCCATGACTGCTCGTTGGACTTGTAAGAGCACTGCGTGCATCCTCTCTTTCCACCACCTGAGCATATGACCGGGGTTCTGGGAGTGGGGGCTAATAACCAAGCGACCTTTTCTGAAGAAGGCTCTCTTCCCTTCCCTCCTAGCTTTTGCAACTATCTGGGCCTGTGCTCTAGTAAGGTCGTTTGCCACTCGAACTCCTTTGTCTAGAAGTTGCTGCCGAATGTCTCTGTTCGCAATTAAGGACATTTTGTCTGTCCACCTTCTAAATTTGACAATTATTGGTCTAGTTTGACCTTCATGTGCGTAGCCTATCCGGTGTGCTCGTTCAATGTCATCTACTGTCCAGCGCCTATGATCATCTGTATTGTTTAGAACATCGACAACTGCTTTGGTACATGTGTCAAAAGTTTCACTGGGCTGCTTTTGGGGAATCCCGAAAAAGCGCAGATTATCTCGTCGAGAGAATGACTCTAATCTGTCGGCGTCTGTTTTTAGTTTTTTTTTCTCTTCTTTCACCTCCTTTATCATTTCAGTTAATTTATGTACGTCTTCCTTTCCGTTATGTGTCGCGGCAAACAGGTGTGTGTATATTCAGTTGTTACGTCAGTCACTGTCTCTTTTAATTGCCTGTGTTCAGTTTTTCCAGTTTGTCACATCTTTTGTTTATCTCTTCACATTGTACTTTCACTTGGCCTAGTTCCTCTTTAATTTCTCCAAGATCATTTCTTATAAGTGAAGTTTGTTGCTGAAGTTGTTGTTTTATGGCCTGCATAAGTCTGTTAAAGATGTCTTCATGTTCTGTCGTCAAAGTAGTCGTTGCCGTCGTATCTTCTGACGAAATTTCTTGTCGGTCATGGTTGGGGCCAGGGTTTGTCTCAATGTCACCGCTAAGTAGGAGTCTGCTGAGCAAGAACCCAGAATGCACAATACAAAAAGTAATAATAATGATTTACGTGCATGTCGGCCTGACACAAACCAGTGTTGCTGCACATCAAAGCTGTGCGAAACTCAGTTCCTTTCATATTCACATATTCCAACAACAAAACGCTATCCATGGACATCACCTCGGCTACATTTCTCATGAAACTGTGAATCAACGCTATGATGAGACAACATAGCCCAAATATGACGATAACATCAATCGAAGTTGCTTGGGATTTATGTGTGTCAGTGCTATCCAAATCAAAAGTTTCCACCTTATTTCGAATTACCTTTGACCTACCATTCCGTCTGCCACCGAAAATGCCGATAGCGGCCCTCCACGTTAGCAGGTCCACCATTGCTGCTTCTGCTGTTCTTGACTACTTAATGTACCAATTTATATACTGTAGGAAAAACTACGATAATCTAGGATTCTGTCTGGACTGTAGACTGGGGAATCCATAAGCTGATCCAACAAGTCCAGAAAAAAGAAAGCACACACGTGGGCACACTCGGGTTTTGCTGAATATGTGACGTAAATTTCTGTGATACATGAAGAGAACAGAAAAAAAAGACGTCATAAGCCAGAAGCCGGATTTGGAACTGCAAACAAGCTACAGTACGTGATAAGAAACCACGAAAGTCCCTCTTGCAGTCAGCCGGGGACACGAGACAAGCAGTCATCTCAACGGCGGAAGGGGATGAAGGATAATCTTCTATCGGTCAGACGGGCGGTGTTGCCAAGGTAACACGACGCCTATCCAGCCACCTTTGGAGAAAACGTTTATGACAAGGTACAAACCACAGCAAATCAGTAATGATGGAGCAGAAAATGACTCGCAGAGACTCCCTCTATTCCGAAAAAACTGCCGCGACACATTTAACAGTCTTAAAAGAGACTATAGCCAACAGCACTAGGCCACCAACGCCGCAAGCCTGACAGTCTCTACACAAACTAGGTAGGTGAAGAAAATGGAATAGGGAAAAGACCCATTTCGACAGGGAAAAGACACTCACACCTAACTACGCCACAGAGCGCGCGCGCGTGCGCACTTGCACAACCACTTTAACCATAAGCGATTTGTATTTGAGATGATATTCTACATCCAGGCGCACACACAAAAAACAATACTCATTGCCATTGAAGTCCAATATTGCAGCTGAACTCCCCCAAGGGAGATAGGCAAGAACCACAAAAACGTCTAATGGTCATCGAAATATGTATTACTTGCATTACTCTTGCGCCGAATTGGACAGAAATAAGTGATTGTTCGTTAATTTTCATTGTCGTGAGTGTTGTGTGTTTTTTGCCTGAAGAAGACCTAAGAGGTCAAAACGCGTTGTGTTTTGTCTTGTAATTCGTTTGTCAACGTTTTTATAGGCGGAGCTATATCAATAATTTTTCAGGTTAGACCAAAAGTCGAGAAGCAGACAAACTAAGGAAAATAAACCAAGGACAAAACGACAGTAGTAATCAGGACACACTGTCTGTAATTGATGAATTTAGCAGTGCTGTTTCGAAAAAAAGGACAATACAACACATAAAAATAAACATAGGGAAAGCAAAACAAACAAACGAAGAAGCAAACAAACAATATTGAACATAGATAACGGTTACTTGTGAATAATGACTAGAAGTTTATTTCTTAACGCTTCTTCCCATAAACATTTCACGGTGAACCACAGACGTAGAGGAAAACACGTCTCTGGGTGAACCGAAAGTCATGTCCTACGCCATACATGTCCTGTTCTCAACACACCGTGTTCTGTCCAGGACTGGCGGGTGTTTCGGCCCATATTAATCTATGGTCTTTGACTGCTGCCTTGACGGCGGGGAGGGGTGTGTGTGTGTGTGTGTGTGTGTGTGTGTGTGTGTGTGTGTGTGTGTGTGTGTGTGTGTGTGTGTGTGTGTGTGTGTGTGTGTGTGTGCAAGTCTTTCTCCACTTTGAGGGGATTAGAGAGCAGGCCTTCAGTTTTCTGTTTATCTGGTTTCGTGTGACGACTAATTAATTGCTGTCAGGGCAGTGAATAATATGATGTGAGATACTAAGCTATACCATAATATGTCATAATGTAGTGTAGTACGGCATGATATAATATAGCAAATTACAATATAATATGATTAATATAACATAATATTATATAACATGATATTATATAATATGATATAATACACATATAATATTGCATACAATCTCATCTATACTATACTATTCTATGCCATAATCTAATCTAATCTAATCTAACATAATTAATACAATATAATACAATATGATAAGACATGATACAATAATTCAATCAATTAATATTGTATCCTTTCTCACCATAACATTAGATGATAAACTCCACTGCACTCTACTCTGCCGTACTGTACCGTACTGTTCTGTATCCTACCCTACAGTACTCTGTACTCTACTATGAAAAATACGGTATGTAAAGTGCATCCTGTCTGTCTGCCCACTTGTCTGTCTGTCTGTCTGTCTGTTTATCTGTCTGTCTGTCTGTCTGTCTGTCTCTCTCTCTCTCTCTCTCTCTCTCTCTGTCCTTTAAAAGGTACAGAAATGACATTCGGAGTCAGTGGCAGCCAACGTCAAGGAGTAAGACGCAGTTTAAAAGTTCAGCCCTGTTAGAATAGAGTCATTCGGATGTCTGACCTTTGCATCCTTACTGCTATATTCGGCTGTGTAAACAACACAGAGCAATCCCCACCACCCCTTTCCCTTAACTTTTCGTCGTGAAGGGACATATACTATCTCCAGAGAGAGAGGTTGGTGTTTTGAGTCGCACGTTTTGACGTAATAAAACAAAGAAAGAAAGAAAAAAGCAAAGATGCAAACAAACGAGCGAACAAACAAATGAACAAACATATAAAACACTAGTGTCTTAAACTGGATTATCTAATGGCAAATATCTTTTATGCTGTCTGGAATTGTTGTTGTTTCTTTGCTAGCTTTTTTTTGGTATTTATTTCCCAGCGATTGTTTGGAAAAGGAATTTTTAAAAAAAGGACTGTTCTTTCCAATGTGTCTACATCTAGTTCTCTTTGCCCCTTTGTCTGTCTGTCTGTTTATCTGTCTGTCTCTTCTTCTTTCTTCGTCTTCTTCTTCTTCTTCTTCCTCTCTCTCTCTCTCTCTCTCCTCTCTCTCTCTCTCTCTCTCTCTCTCTCTGTGTGTGTGTGTGTGTGTGTGTGTGTGTGTGTGTGTGTGTGTTGTATGTGTGTGTGTGTGTGTGTGTGTGTGTGTGTGTGTGTGTGTGTGTGTTGCGCGCGCGCATTGTCATCAGGTGAAAAGCTGAAAAGAAGCTAACACTGTAGAAGAGAGAGAGAGAGAGAGAGAGAGAGAGAGAGAGAGAGAGAGAGAGAGAGAGACGACGACGACGACGACGACGACGATGACGAGAATGACAATGACAATGGCAATGACTTGTTATGTTATAACGGTGTAAGTATTGGCATATTAGCATTTTTTCATACTTGCCGTTACTATTCTGGTAAGCTATGAGATAGTTACACTTACATGTTAGTATTTGTTGACCTGTGGGATTTGGATGAAGGCGTATGTGACTGGCCAGTATTGGGTGGTTTAGACCAGTATTGTGAACTGTGATTGTGTTAGTATCCACGAGTACTTGTGTTGTGTTGGAGGTATGTTTTGGAAATGAAGTGGTATGGTTTGTTCGATGTGTCTCAAGTGCTTTCTCGAGGTCTCGCAGCGTGTATTCTTGAATGTCTCTGCTGAGTGAAAGTTTGCTTGGTTGTTTTGTAAGGGCCGCATTTTCTTATTTCATTTTGTCCCCAGTGCTTCGTTCATTGATAATTCTGTGCTTTTTTTTTTTTTTGGCTTTTGAAGACTGCTGAACGACAGACGTGCCATTGTTTTGCTATAACTTCATTGACCCTGACAGTGTTTTCTCGTATGTTGTTTTTGTGCTGTAGTGTCAAACAGTCTTCTCTTAAGGCTGCTGGCTCAGTCTTTACAGCTAGCATTTCATTTGACATTTGTTTTATGGTGTTGATCAGCTCAGTGGGTTTGTCATGCATTTGCTTTGCTGAGTGGAAGGGTCTCGTAAATGGACGGGGTATTCTTGTTCACTACATATCTGCTCTGCTGCTTTCTGTTGTAAATGGACGGATAATTCTCATTGACAACATATCTGCACTGCTGCTTTCTGTTGTAAATGGACGGAGTGTTCTCATTGACAACATATCTGCTCTGCTGCTTTCTGTTGTAAATGGACGGAGTGTTCTCATTGACAACATATCTGCTCTGCTGCTTTCTGTTGTAAATGGACGGAGTATTCTCATTGACAACATATCTGCTCTGCTGCTTTTCTGTTGTAAATGGACGGAGTATTCTCATTGACAACATATATCTGCTGCACTGCTGCTTTCTGTTGTAAATGGACGGGGCGTTCTCATTGACAACATATCTGCTCTCTCTTGCTTTCCGTTGTAAATGGACGGAGTGTACTCATTGACAACGTATCTGCACTGCTGCTTTCTGTTTGTAAATGGGACGGGGCGTTCTCATTGACAACATATCTGCTCTCTTGCTTTCTGTTGTAAATGGACGGAGTGTACTCATTGACAACGTATCTGCTGCTGCTGCTGCTTTCTGTTGTAAATGGACGGGGCGTTCTCATTGACAACGTATCTGCTCTGCTGCTTTCTGTTGTAAATGGACGGAGTGTTCTCACTGACAACATATCTGCTCTGCTGCTTTCTGTTGTAAATGGACGGAGTATTCTCATTGACAGCATATCTGCACCGCTGCCTTCTGTTGTTGTACGAGGAGAGCTAGCGGCACTACATGGAAAATTGGTAGTGCTATCATGACCTGAGGAGGACTGCTGACAACGCTGGGTTCTGACGGTTTCATATGTGGGGGTAGTATGTTGTCCTCCTTATGACAGCACGGTCCGGAGGTGGTGGTGGTTGTCTTTGGTCCTGCTTGTTGTCACTGGTCACAGCCCTGACTGGTAACAGTGGGGGCGACTGGTCGTCAATGTTGTCATCGTTGCCAGCACTGTCGGATGGTGACAGGTCTCCGTAGGACATAATAACCGACAGACCGCCTGATTCTGGCTTCTTTTCATTGTCAGAAGATGACTGAGCTAGTAGGCAAAGTGTGAATTGGTGAGTGCTGGAAGTTCATCTGTTTTGTTGTTTAATTGTCACAGTCAGGGGATGGTAGAACTAACTGGGTGAGAGAGAGAGAGAGAGAGAGAGAGAGAGAGAGAGAGAGAGAGAGAGGAGAGACAAATGCACGCAGACAGACAAAGACTGATGAAAAAAAATAGAGAGAGAGAGACAGAGACAGAGCGACAGAGAGCAAAACATGAACAGAGAGAGAGAGAGAGAGTGAGAGGAGAGGAGGGGGGGTTGGGGGCAAAACATGGACAGAGAGAGAGGCAAAACATGGACAGAGAGAGAGGCAAAACATGGACAGACAGACAGACAGACAGACAGACAGACAGACAGAGAGAGAGAGAGAGAGAGAGAGAGAGGGTTCGAATTTCGGTACACAGGGGGATTTTCCTCGGAGTTAACATTGGTTCTGACTCCATTCATCATACAGTCCTTCGAATGAGGCTATAAACCGAGGTTCCGTGTGTGAACGCACGCACATCTTGCACACACACGTAAACTCCCATCACCAGCTTTCGGAAGGGAAGGCCAGTTTGGCCGTTGGTATGGATGACACTTTACACATAGCATGCACCTTCCACGAAGATGGCGTGTGGCTGCCTTAATGGCGGGATAGAAAACGTCATATACACACAAAACTCCACTGCCTGTCCTATACAGGCAGTGTCCGCAGGCGTACGCAGAAAGAAAGAAAGAATTACTTTACACCAGTATCTAACACACTTTACAATACATCTGATGTACATAGGTTACCTTCCTGTTTCACCATAAGCTATTTTATTGGACGAATAAATCTGAATATTCAGAAACCGTTTGATTGCATAAATGTGCACTCTTTCTATGTTTAGGTTATGTTCAAGTCCATATTTCAGCACCATACGTAAGAATCGGTTCAATCTGGGTATCAAATAGCTTCCAAAATATGTGTGGATCAGTAGTATTTAATTTCTTTAATGTTCTCAAAAGTTCTATCACCCCTTTTTTTTGCCTTTGCTACTTGTTTCAAATCAACCTAAATTTCAACTTAACGTTGTCGTAAAAAACATACCAAAGTATTTGTACGAATTATCATACCACTAAACTTCATTCTTAGGTAAATATTCACCTTTACGAAACACAGTAATGTTGGATTTGTCTAGGTTACTCTCAACTGTAGTGTATCAGCTTCCTGTTTCAAAACATTCAATTGGTTTTGCAATCCTATTGCTGTACTGGTCAACAAAATTAAATCATCGGCAAACATCATCATAAAAATCTCCACAGCACCTGGAATAATCTGAATACCATGTTTACCATTTCTTCGAGAGGGATTATGATGGTTCCCTCACGCAGCTAGTGAAGAGTTTTCATATCTAAGATATATTTTCTTAATTTTATGTTTCCATTTTCTTCGTCTTCACCCCTCCCCCCCCCCCCCCCCCCCCCCCCCCCTTTGAGTTCAAATCTTTGCCAAGTCGTTACTGTAATGACAGAGGGTTTGTTTCCCCCACTATTATATTGCTCGTCTTTGTATTTGTCTGTCTTTATTCAAGTTTAAAAGGCTGTGCCAGTCTTGAATATAAGTTACTCTGAGTTAGGTTTTCTTATGGGAGCAAGAGTTACCCTACATGTTTATCATTTCTTGAGAGTTCTAAAGCAAGCTCGTTGATAAGAAAGAAAACAACTGTGGACTTAAAAGGCACCCTTGCTTGCCTCCACGTGGGGCAATTGAAAAATCAGAATAAACACATTCTCACGCACACGTGCCAATGCAGAGTCGTACATTCCACGTAATGCCATATATACTTTCCGTTGACTCCGTTTTTTTCTGAGAACATTCCATAAAACATTTCTGTTTACATAATCAAAAGTTTTTTTTTTTCTGAAATCAACAAAAGCGACATACAATTTTGTCTTTTTCAGCATGTATTTTTTACAAGAGCGAACAACGTAAATATATGATCAGTTGTGCTGTACCCGGAACTAAATCGTGCCTGCTCCTCCACAATTTTCTCTTCCTACTCTGCCCAACGTTTAATCTCACATTTGAAATGCGTGTGTAAAACTTTGCTGACAACACTTTTCAGTGCTACACCTCGGTAGTTATCAGGAGTGTTTACACCTCCCTTTTGTGGATAGGAACGATGATTGATTTAGCCCATTCAATCGAAAAATGACCCGCTCCGTAACAAGTTATGAATATCAATACCAGAACATCGATTACTAAATGATCAGAACTTTTCAGCATTTCCCCTACGAGAGAGAGAGAGAGAGAGAGAGAGAGAGAGAGAGAGAGAGAGAGAGAGATAACGATACGATAACGATAATCTATTCAAGAAAAGGCCACAGCCCCATTTGAAGGGGGGTATTGACATATAACTGATGTAACAACATATTAATATACAAGCACATATAAACAAATTCAAGTCAGATAACTCCTCCTCTTGAAGGATTTATACAAATAAGAAGCTAAATCACTAACAACATTCTCATTTCTTGACGACAAAAGCAAGACAAGCCTAAAAAATGATGGACATCGATAATATTTCAAAGGAATATATTTTTGTCTTAAATAATCTGGAAGCACAGGACAAACAAATAGAAAATGAAGTTCGTTCTCTGGGGCAGACTTGCACAATGGACATAAAACATCTAATTCTGTAAGAACATTGTAACGTTGCCTGTGTACAGCAATATCAGATACGCCGAATCTAAACTTAGTTAATG
>JADBJO010011750.1:30000-62586 GCA_016801955.1 Conus betulinus | reverse complement strand
GCTTTTTAATTTATCATTTTGTTTGTCTCTCGACAGACCATTGATAGTGTTGTTCCCTGGGACTGTTCGTAGTGTAACTCTGGAACTGGGAAGGAGACTTAAGGAAGACCGAACTCTAATCTGAAAAACCCTCGATCTTTGGTGTCATTAAACTGTACGAGGAAATTCATGCAAGTTTAAAGCTTGCAGCCTGTAGTATTACTCTTTCCAAAAAAGTTTGTTTCAGATTCTTCTTCATTTTCTACAGTATTTTCTTTGTGGGTTTTTTTTTTTCTTTTCAACAACAGTTTATTTTTTTCTTCAGACTTTTTTTCCCCATGGTTGTCATTTTGAACATTTACCAATAAGTATTATACTATAAGAATTTGGACCACTCTGTATACTTACAGTGATGCTCTTTTTTGTAAAACCACCATTGGTACATCCCTGTCCATCCCCTAATGGCCAACAAAACTAAATTATATTATACAGCATCATAGCTTGGGGTAAAAGGAAAGAGAAGCCATAAAATCTAAGTCATACATCAACAAATAGATAAGCAGTCATTGAGGTATTGAACCTACCCCAAATAGTAAAATTATGCCCCTTTCTAGTAGAATGGGGTACCCCCAGTAACATACAGATTTGTTACACAGAGGGACAATTACTGACAACAATATGAATCCCTGGTGTTTTGTAATGTTGTTGAGCAAACACTAAAAGGTATTTTTGCTGTGTTTAGTGGGCTTTTATGTGATGAATTGTTGTAAAACTCTCAAATTGAAAACAAAACAAAAACAGTTTTATCATATATTATTAGTGTGAACCATCATTATCACCCCCAAAATCAAATTAGAATGAAATGAAATGTAGACAATGGTATAAGGAAGTAATCCACAAAAAAACTAACAAATAAATCAGCAAATGGATGTGTAATATAGATGTTGGTGACCATACCGTGAAAAGCATGATTATGCCCCTTTTTACCTAAAAAAGTAGTACCCCCAATTATGAGCAGATTATCATCAAGAACAAGATTCCTTGGGATTTATATGACTGTGATGTGTTAGTGCTGATGTTGAATAATTAGTCACATCACTTTTTCATTGTTTTCACTGATTTTATATGGTGCAATTTGTTTTTGTATACTTGAAAATTGTTCTTTTTTGTAAAACCACCATTCATTATATCCCTGTCCATCCCCTAATGGCCAACAATACTACATTATTGTTATACAGCATCATAGCTTGGGTATAAGGAAAAGAGAAGCCATAAAATCTAAGTCATATGTCAACAAATAAATAAACAGGGACTGAGGTACTGAACCTACCAAAACTGTAAAATTATGCCCCTTTTTCTAGTAGAATTGGGGTACCCCCAGTAACATAGAGATTGTTATACAGAGGGACATTTATTGACAACAATATGAATCCCAGTGTTTGTAATATTGTTGAGCAAACACCAAAAGGTATTTTTTGCTGTGTTTTAGTGGGCTTTTATGTGGTGAATTATTGTAAAACTCTCAAATTGAAAACAAAACAAAAACTGTTTTATCATATGTTATTAGTGTGAACCATCATTATTACACCCAACATAAAGTAAAGATGATGTGAAATTGTAGACAAGGGTATAAGGAAGTAATCCACAAAAAATCTAACAAAATAACTCAATAAATGGATGAGTAATAGAGAGATGTTAGTGAACATACCATGAAAAGCATGATTATGCCCCTTTTTACCTAAATAATAGTACCCCCCCATTTATGAGCAGATTATCATCAAGAACAAGATTCCTTGGGATTTATATGACTGTGATGTGTTAGTGCTGATGTTGAATAAACACAAAACCACTTTTACAATGTTTTGATTCATTCTATTTGGCGCATTGTGTTTGTGTATACTCGAAAACTGTTATTTTTTGTAAACTTTTTATAATTATGTCAATTTCTGATATACGTATTATCAACATAATCAAGTCATTTTGACAGGACATTGTAGACAAATGCATAACAACAAAACATGCAAAAAATCAGAGAGATCTGTCAAGAAATAAGTGAGCTGTAACCATTTTATTGAACCTACCCAAAAAAGCTAAATTTTACCACGGCATACAGATTTTCAAATGTGCTATTATACTGTGGCAGTGAAGTGGTTAATGAAATTCTCATTACTTTGCAACACAGATAGTTATGGTTAACTCTGCTGAAAAGGCTTCATTTTCACCCACATCCATTGGCTTGTTAGTCTGTCAGCAGGATTATCTAAAAGCAACTGAACCTTTTATAAGCAAACTTTCACCAAAAGATCATATGTGACCCAGGGATAATCACGTGAAGTTTTAGTGCATATCCATTGCATAGATCAAGATGAAACGGTGAGTCTAAGATTGTTCAGCAAGATTATCACAGATTTTAATTCACTGAAATGACTTAAAAAGCATGTAATGTGGCCCAAAGATGAACTGGTTAAACTCTGATGCAGATCTGGGGTGCAGATGAGGGATTCAAGATCTGTTCACACTGTTGATATGATCATTACAGATTTTCAAGTGAACATGAATATTCATACATACATGGTTTGTAATCAAACTTTCTGTAGTCATATACCTGTGGCTCGGAAACGCTGGCGTTCATTCTGCAGAACTTGTCATTATGTCTATGTTAAATATTCTGTGTGTCAACAAGACTCGCAGTTTTGGCTCTGTGTGTGTCTGCAATTGTCAGTCTTGGCTGTGCGTTTATATGACTGTCAATCTTGGCTCTATGTATGCCTGTCACTGTCTGTATTGGCTGTGTGTATATGTTTATTTGACTGTCAACCTTGGCTCTGTGTGTTTGTCACTGTCAACCTTGGCTGTATGTGTGTGTTTATATGACTGTCAATCTTGGCTCTGTGTATGTCTGTCACTGTCAATCTTGGCTGTGTGTGTTTGTCACTGTCAACCTTGGCTCTGTGTGTGTTTGTCGCTGTCAACCTTGGCTGTGTGTGTTTTGTCACTGTCAACCTTGGCTGTGTGTGTTTGTCATTGTCAACCTTGGCTCTGTGTGTTTGTCACTCTCAACCTTGGCTGTGTGTGTGAGTGTTTATATGACTCAACCTCGGCTGTGTGTGTTTGTCACTGTCAACCTTGGCTCTGTGTGTGTGTGTGTGTGACTGTCATTCTCGGCTCCGTGTATGTCTGTGACTGTCAGTCTTGGCTGTGTGTGTAAGTGTTTATATGACTCAACCTTGGCTCTGTGTGTTTGTCACTGTCAACCTTGGCTCTGTGTGTTTGTCACTGTCAACTTTGGCTGTGTGTGTCCTGTGACGGTCAATCGTGGCTATGTGTGTGTATATGTGTGTGTTTGTGATTGTCAATCTTGGCTGTGTGTGTGTGTGTGTCTGTGACTGTCGATCTGGGCCCTGTGTTTATATGACTGTGAACCTTTACACTGTGTCAGTGTGTATGTCTGTGACTGTCAGTCTTGGGGGGGGGGGGGGGGGGGTCGGTCACTGCCAACTGTGGCTGTGTGTTTTTTCCTGAGGGCAGACGCTGGGCACGGCAGCCTGTCCACCGTACCATCTGGCCGTGGTCATCGGAGGAACGTCAGCCGAGTTCACCCTCAAGACTGTCAAGCTGGCCTCCTGTCGTTACCTGGACGGCCTGCCACAGAAAGGTGAGATAATGATCTTCAGCTGACAGGTAACGCACAGCACCTGAGGAGGACTTGCTGTGGCTGCTATTGGTTGTCTTCATGTGTCTTTGGTAGTTGTCGAATGCATTCTGAGTGTGATGTCTGCCGTGTTGTGTGTAATAGTGACTGTGTTCTGAGTGTAGTGTCTGCTGTATTGTGTGTGTAATACTGATATTCTGAGTGTTGCATCTGTAACAACTAAATTGTCTTCATAGTAATGACTTGGCAAAACTTTGAACTTACGGAGGGGGGGGGGGGGGGGGGGGGGGGGGGGGGGGGGGGGAGGTTGAAGATGTAAAAACTGGGAAAATGAAATTAAGAAATATGAAAACTCTTCACTGGCTGCATAAGGGAACCATCGCAATCCCTTTTAAAGGCAGATATATTTTGTATTGCCTGCTCCGAGGCCTTTCGTCCGCTGGGTCGGAAACTCATCAGGGGAGACACGGCTGGCTGTATCTGCGCTCCTGGCGTCAAATAGAGACACACCACAGTCACAATACCGTGGTGTTCTCACCACCAAGGTGCAAAAAAAGAATCCAATAGCACCCCCAAAGCAGCCAGCGAAGAGTAGTAAAAAGGAAACCAAATGAAAGGGTGGGGAGGAAAAAAGTTGCTGAAAAACTACAGATATTATGCAGATAGTATAAAATGTAGGGGCAATCTTTGAGCCTACGCTTGAGGATCCACCCAAGGATGCAAGGGAGATCAGAAGACAAACACAAAGACAGACAGAAACAAACAATACAAGTAACCTCGATTTAATCAAAACGAAATCGGAAATGAAATGAGGCAGGGAACAGCAAACAATAAACAGTAAATAAGTGGGGTAGTCTTTGCTCCCATAAGGAAACCTAACACAGAGTAACTTTTATTCAAGACTGGCACAGCCTTTTAAACTTGAATAAGTCAGACAAATACAAAGACGAACAATCTAATAGTGTGGGAAAAACAGCGCAGGCCAACAACTAAATTAACTGGAAAATGAAATTAAGAAAAATGAAAAAACTCTTCACTGGCTGCATAAGGGAACCATCGCAATCCCTTTTAAAGGCAGATATATTTGTATTGCCTGCTCCGAGGCCTTTCGTCCGCTGGGTCGGAAACTCATCAGGGAGACACGGCTGGCTGTATCTGCGCTCCTGGCGTCAAATAGAGACACACCACAGTCCACAATACCGTGGTGTTCTCACCACCAAGGGTGCAAAAAAGAATCCAATAGCACCCCCAAAGCAGCCAGCGAAGAAGAGTAGTAAAGGAAACCAAAATGAAAGGGTGGGGGAAAAAAAAGTTGCTGAAAAACTACAGATATTATGCAGATAGTATAAAATGTAGGGGGCAATCTTTGAGCCTACGCTTGAGGATCCACCCAAGGATGCAAGGGAGATCAGAAGACAAAACACAAAGACAGACAGAAAGAAACAAATACAAGTAACCTCGATTTAATCAAAACGAAATCGGAAATGAAATGAGGCAGGGAACAGCAAACAATAAATGAAAACTCTTCACTGGCTGCATAAGGGAACCATCGCAATCCCTTTTAAAGGCAGATATATTTGTATGCCTGCTCCGAGGCCTTTCGTCCGCTGGGTCGGAAACTCATCAGGGAGACACGGCTGGCTGTATCTGCGCTCCTGGCGTCAAATAGAGACACACACAGTCCACAATACCGTGGTGTTCTCACCACCAAGGGTGCAAAAAAGAATCCAATAGCACCCCCAAAGCAGCCAGCGAAGAGTAGTAAAGGAAACCAAATGAAAGGGTGGGGAGGAAAAAAAGTGCTGAAAAACTACAGATATTATGCAGATAGTATAAAAATGTAGGGGGCAATCTTTGAGCCTACGCTTGAGGATCCACCCAAGGATGCTCCCATAAGGAAACCTAACACAGAGTAACTTTTATCAAGACTGGCACAGCCTTTTAAACTTGAATAAAGTCAGACAAATACAAAGACGAACAATCTAATAGTGGGGGAAAAACAAGCGCAGGCCAACAACTAAATTGTCTTCATAGTAATGACTTGACTTGGCAAAAACTTTGAACTTATGGAGGGGGGGGGGGGGGGGGGGGGGGGGGGGGGGGGGGAAGAGGGAGGTGAAGATGTAAAAACTGGGAATGAAATTAAGAAAATATGAAAACTCTTCACTGGCTGCATAAGGGAACCATCGCAATCCCTTTTGAAAGGCCTCGGAGCAGGCAATACAAATATATCTGCCTTTAAAAGGGATTGCGATGGTTCCCTTATGCAGCCAGTGAAGAGTTTTCATATTTTCTCTAATTTCATTTTCCCAGTTTTACATCTTCAACCTCCTGCTGCCCCCCCCCCCCCCCCCCCCCCCCCCCCCCATCCTCCAAAGTTCAAAGTTTTGCCAAGTCATTACTATGAAGACAATTTAGTTGTTGGCCCTGCGCTTGTTTTTCCCTTCGGATGGGTCAGAAAAAAGGAGTAAAAAGAAGAAGAAAACGACCGAGAAGCGAGGATGTGTCTTCAAAAAAGAATTCTGGGAAAAGTGGCCTTGTCTACATTAAGGGAGGAAAGGAGTTTCATTTGCCTTCTGCAAGATGTGTGTGTGTGATTTCTCGGTGAAATCTGGTGGCAGAGATGACTGTCAGCGCCACATCAGCTCAAACATGCTCGGTATGCATCGCCGTCAGACTCGACAGACAACACAAAGACGCCAAAAATCAGTGATTTTTTCACTAAGCCAAGCACCAGTGAATCTTCAAGTTCAGCAAGCAGTAACTTGGATGTCACGCGCAGAGAAGTGATGATGGTGGAGCTGGTAGTGAACATGAACTTGCCAGTGACGTCACCAGACACTTTAACAAAAGCTGTGAAAAAGATGTTTCCAGATCCTGAAATAGCCAAAGGCTTCCAGTGCTGTTTGAAGCAAAGCTACAGCTATTGTTAAGGAACTTTCTTCAAAAACAGCACTGAAACTGTCCCTGATTTTACGGATTTGTCCCTGATTTCTGTCTGTATTGTCCCTGAAAGCAAATTTTGGGGCAGGCATGCCTGTTACAATTTTTTTTTTATGTTATTGTGGCTGTATTACTGTTTAACACCTGCTGTTCGACCAACTGTGTATGTAACGGCAATCAGTAATAATAACAAGCAGTCGTATTTGCTGAAAACAAAAAAATAAGTGCATACAGCTCATGACTTGTTTCCTTCCCTGTTTCATTCCTGGACGTGGTGAGAGTGTTGTGTGTTTGTGATGATCTATAATCCCACCATCAAGGTGGCCACTCTCTCGCTTCGGGGATGATATCTACAGACAGCATCACTGCGCATGTGTTTAGATTTCATGTCGTCTGTCCCACCAGCACCTAATGGATTATTCCTCTCCAGAAAGGTTGAGTGAGATTTTAACAAGCGTGCAATATTTGATATGCATGCGCTCACACATGGGACCTGGTCTTCTGTCTCAGTTGAAGGACAAGGAGGGCGCTTAAGTCTGCACAGATCTTGTATCAAAAGAGAACGTCTCTTCTAATCTGGCTGTCTTGGATGGGAATTGAACCTTAGACCATAGAACAAGAGTCAGATGCCTTACCTGCTAGGTCAACAAGCCCCTCGCCTAAACATGAGAATTATTTTATGCCCCTCGCCTAAACATAAGAATTATTTTATGTTTCCTCTGCTGCGCAGCCGTATGCAGGTGTTTTTGTTTTTTTTCTCAGAATTGTATCAAAATGATTCTTAATTAGAAATATGAGTCCGATCCATCCAGCGGACGAAAGGCTAGGAGCAGGCAGTACAAGTAGATCTGCCTTCAGAAGGGATCACAATGGTTCCCTCAGGCAGCTAGTGAAGGGTTTCTCATATTTATAATATATTTCCCCCATTTTCTTCATTTTTTTTTCTCTCTAAAAGTTCATATCTTTGCGAAGTCATTATATAATGACCGAAGAATTGTTATCCTGCACTTGTTTTCCCCCACTACTTAATTGTACAACATTGTATTGTTTGGTCAATCAGTGGGAGATTGCATCTCTTAGGAGATCCAAGTAAAGGGTGTCCTGCACAATTCTTAGCCGCTGACAATGCTTGGGTTATTGAACAGCAGAGCTGACCACTCAGACTGTTCCATATCTTTGATCTCCCTTGTATCCTTGAATGGATCCTCAGGCACAGGCTCAAAGATTGTCCCCTACGTTCTATACCGTTGGCATAATGCTTTTAGTTTTTCAGCTACTTTTTTTTCCTCTCCACACTTTCCTTTTATTCCATTTACTATCCTCCATTGGCTGCTTTGGGGGTGCTGTTGGATTCTTTTTTTAACCCTTGGTGGTGAGAACACCGCAGAAAAATGGACTGTGGTGTGTCTCTTTTCGACACCAGGAGCGCAGACACAGTCAGCCGTGTCTCCTGATGAGTCCGATCCAGCGGACAAAAGGCCTTGGAGCAGGCAATACAAGTAGATCTGCCTTCAGAAGGGATCTTGATGGTTCCCTCAGGCAGCTAGTTAAGGGTTTCTCATATTTATAATATATTTCCCCCATTTTCTTCATTTTTTTTTCTCTCTAAAAGTTCAAATCTTTGCGAAGTCATTATTATAGTGACCGAAGAACTGTTATCCTGCTCTTGTTTTCCCCCACTACTTAATTGTTCAGCATTAATTAGAAATATATACATGTATATCTGTCAAACAACAGGAACTCCAATATCTCTATGTGTGTTTATATGCTTATGTTCAGACATATATGTAATTTACATATCTGAAAAACACCAGGAACTCCAATGTGAATATGTGCATTCATGTGTTCTGTCTAGACATAAACAGCCGGAAACATCAATGTGAACATGTACGTTTGTGTGTTTTTGTCTAGGCATGTACATATGTTAAATAAAGTTAAAACACTAGGGTTCCCAATGTGATTACATGCATTCGTTTTTTTGCTAGGCATAGACTTAAGTTACGTCTCTGTCAGCCATCAGGAACGCCACAGTGTAAATGAGCATGTGTGTGTTGGCGTGAAGGCAATGAGCATGGCCAGGCGTTCAGAGACCGTGGCTTGGAGGAGGAGATCCACAAGCTGACCCAGAGCGTGGGCATCGGGGGCCAGTTCGGGGCCGCTACTTCTGTCATGACGTTCGTGTCATTCGGCTGCCACGTCACGGCGCGTCCTGTCCCGTTGGCATTGGTGTCTCTCTGCTCAGCTGATAGACAGGTTGTGTGCGTCTGTGTGTGTGTGTGTGCACGCACTCGCGCGCAGGCATGCGTGTGTGGTGTGTGTGTTGTGTCGGTGTGTTTATGGGCTTGTTAATATGAGTGCCTGGAGGAATGTGGGGAGCATTCATGTGAGTGAAAGGAAATGCTAAACAAACTAACAAACAAACAAAACAAAAACAAGTGAAATATGTGTATACATTTATACACACACACACACACACACACACACACACACACACACACATTTGTACACACTCACATTTGTGCCAGCTCAAGCACACTGGTTTATATACAGACACACAATGGCATATGTGCATGTACACACATGAAGAAAGAGATGATGGGAAAATCAGGAAACAAGCCAAAATTGTCAAGAATTTTGCAGAATGCATATATTCTTACATATGATATCCAGTGCTGATGTACTTGTATGAATGTTCACACATACACATCATCATGGCCACTAGGACCGATGGAGAATCACAGAATCTGCACTTGCACTGTTGGAGATGGTGCACAGACACATGCCCTGTTGTAGACATGGTTACTATTCATCGTAGTATTTCCTGAAGGTTTGTTAGCATGAATTTTTTTCTTCTTCTTTTTTTTTTCTCTGTAGAAGCGAAATGAATTTGCTGTCCAACTTCTTTGTCAGTCTTAACGCATTCTGATTTGCTTGCTACAGCTAGCTGTCTGTTCTGTGCATTCTCTTCGGCTCAGTTTGGTCTCCTCCATAGCCAGTCCTGGAATAATGTGCATACCACACAGTGTTTGAATTACAGCTTTCTGACTGCCGTCGTGGCTTGTCCACCTGTGGTTACAGGGTCTGCTATTTTATTTTGAGGATTTTTTTTTTGGTTTTTTGTTGATTAGCCCTGCAAATACATATGTGTGCATCATGTTGGGGATCAGAAACAGCAGTCAGTTCCTTCACATTTGCACACATGTGAGATCAGTGAGGGGCTCTGTATTCCAAGAGATATGATACATTCAACCATGAGAGATCCATGAGGGTGTAGCACTCATTCGATATGTGTAGATGAACAGGGAAAACACATCATATATGAAACACATCAATTTCAAGAACGAGAACAGCGGAGCGAGCAGCAGTATTTTAAAGAGATAAAAAAAACATACATTCAAGCACTGCAGCAGCTGTTGTGAGGGCAACGGTTCATACAGATAACAAAGTAATATGTACTCCAGATCTTTACCAACCTCGATGAAGATGGAGTGTTTAAGACAGTAATATGTGTTTTCCTCATTCCTGCTATTCTGTCCGCAGTCCCCCTCAGATTTGCCCTATGCCAGTCCTACGACGATAGCCAGACACATGATGGCTTGTTTGTATGTGCTCTCCAGTGATCGTGTCTGTTTCCCGAGTGATGGTAGTGCCCTGCAGCTGGTTGCCAACGACTTTGGGTGACCCACAGGACATGGAGTTACAAGTGTTGTTCCTGGAGCCACTCTAGGGCGCGCCTTCAGTCTCCCCTTCTCTCGCCCTCGCGTTGTGTGTGCGTCGTGTCAGAGTCCACGCTCCATCTGTCGTCCTCGTTCGGTGTCCCCCCTGGTTAAGGATGCGGGGTGTCTCCATCGGTCCTCGTGTGTCTCTGCTTCGCATGGCTTTGGGAACGGATTGCCCACCCAAAGTAAAACATAAAGGATACCACCCGGTTAAGACGCTGGAACGGCCGACGCCGCGAGGTGTGATGAGGGCTGTGGCGTTTCACAGAAAATACACCTAGTTGCAAGGAGTGTACATACTAATAGGGGAAAAAAAAAAAAATAAGAGAAATAATTATACAAAATTTTTTATTTGACCAGGGTGTTGAGTTAACCACTAGATAGTGCGCAGCCCCTGTGGGACTGTCCTTTTTGATGAGATCTGAAACTATTTTGCCGTCTGAATTATCAGTATCTGATGTATTTCATCATATGAATAAACCTTGTAAAATAACTGCTTTTGACTTTAAATCACTCACAGTTGTAATTTTCTGAGGAGACTGCAATATGGTGTATACATGAAAGAATGAGTAATTTTCTGAGGAGACTGCAATGTGGTGTAATAATATGAAAGAATGATACAGAAAATCAGCTCTGGTGAAAAAATCATCCACACAGATATTGATGAGGGAGTTTGGCATTTCTGTGTGATTTTTTCTTTCTTTTTTTAAACTTCAGTTACACATCGTTACATGTCTTTGGTATAAAGAGATGTGAATCACAAGGCTAGCGCAATCTTTAGTACCCAGAGAAAGTGGCATTACACAAGGCTGTGTGTCTTCAGTACTCAGAGGTATGTGTTTTGCAGGGCTTTGCCAGTGGGTCTTTCGGGCCGACGACTGCGGGTCGCATGGATTCCTACGTGGAACAGTTCCAGGCAGCAGGAGGCAGCATGGTCATGTTGGCCAAAGGAAACAGGAGTAAACAGGTAGCTGCTGTGTGTGCATGTGTGACAACACTCCCATTGGCAAAGTTTGTTTGTATGAGAGCCACAAGAAGTGATACAAAGACTGTATGAAAGACAGCTGCTCTCTGTGTACGTGTGACGACACTCCCATCGTGATTATGTGTTTGTGTATTTATGAACCGCAAGAAGTGGTACAAAGATTGTTCAAGACAGCCCAAATTGTGATGGTATTCCCTCAAGAGAACTTGTATCCTGTGCTGAGGTCAGCGTTTCACTGTTGAGCCTTGACAAAGGATTGTCCTCCCTTGGAGAGCCAGAGGGAGCAGTTGGCATGTGCTGGGAAGAGAGTGTGGACCTTAAGATCTACATCCCTGTACAAGGGGGATGCAGGTGGTGTTGTGGGCGGTGTTGATGCTCACTCCACATCCTGTCGGTAGTTCTCTTCTGTTGCTGTCTCTCACTTCATTTGAATTATGTTGTAATGAGACTTGAAGAACATAAGGCCCAACCTCATAGTGGCAGCATCAGATCAGTCCTGTCCCTGAGACAAATTGAGACTGTGTTGTCATGAAATCGGTCAACACTGTCAAGCAATTAGAGATATAAAAAGAAAATCTTAAATGTTCTGTCTGTAACTCCAACGGAAACTGTCAAAGAGGCTTTTTTTGATTGGTCAAGATGAAATGTGACCAGCTGTATGCTGTATGGGACACAGCACTATGTTGCAACTGAATGTATGGGAGAGAATGTTTACATCATAGCAACTGACCACATTCAGGGTGAGGGGGTATGGCATATCACTTACAGCTGGCAGATGCAAAGTGCTCCACACTTGCAGTCAATATACAGTAAACAGATTCTTTCTCTTGCACCCTGTGAGTTGTTCTTCCACCGTGTTTGCCAGTCGTCAGATGCGTGGGTCCAATGAACTGTTCAGCTATATCAGAGCCAACCGACGAAGTCTGCACAACAGCTGATGTCGGGTAAAACAATGGTCAACCAACAACAGTGTGTGTGTGTGTGTGTGTGTGTGTGTGTGTGTGTGTGTGTGTGTGTGTGTGTGTGTGTGTGTGTTTTTGCTTGTCTTTTTATGTGTATGTGAGAGATTTTTTAAGCAAGACTGTTTGTGATTTTCCTTCCCTGCAGCTCTAAGCTTTTTCCTTGATGGTATAAAACAACAGGAAAAAGCAAACAAACCAAAAAAAAAAAAAACTGTGGGTATCATACAGATGAATTGCTTGGTGTCTGATCTTGAGCCATCAAATCTAAAGAGGGAAGGAAGTAATTCACATGCACCCCACCCCCTCCCTCACTGTCCGTTTAACTGGCAAAAAATGCTGTATTTTGCCATAACACTTGACTAACTGCTGCATGTGCAGTGTGTAAGTACGAAACTGGACGTGTTTGACAAAGAGTAAAGGTCCAGAAAGTGGACACTGTGCATTATGAAGTGTCAGCCATCACAAAGGTGAAGAAAAGTTTGGTCGTACCTCTCTTCTTCCGATTGTAACCACAGTCTAAAACTGTTATAGTTACAGTTTGTGATCCTACCTCTTCTTCCGATTGTAACCACAGTCTAAAACTGTTATAGTTACACAGTTTGTGATCCTACCTCTCTTCTTCCGATTGTAACCACAGTCTAAAACTGTTATAGTTACAGTTTGTGATCCTACCTCTCTTCTTCCGATTGTAACCACAGTCTAAAACTGTTATAGTTACAGTTTGTGATCCTACCTCTCTCCTTCCGATTGTAACCACAGTCTAAAACTATTATAGTTACAGTTGTGATTCTACCTCTCTTCTACCGATTATAACCAAAGTCTAAACTGTTATAGTTACAGTTTGTGATCCTTTCTCTCTTCTTCCGATTGTAACCACAGTCTAAAACTATTATAGTTACAGTTTGTGATCCTACCTCTCCTCTTCCGATTGTAACCACAGTCTAAACTGTTATAGTTACAGTTTGTGTGGATTCCGGGACAAGTGGTTCAACACCCTTGCAATGAAGGGACCTGTTGATGGGGCGTGCACCACCTCTGTGGGCAGAGTGCCAGACTGATGAGTTTCCAAGAAAAAAAGACAGGCTAGATTGATGGGAATCACAAGGGATTCTGAAGGTTTTTGATCATGGCACCTCCTGGATCATATTTGGTGTGGCTTCCAGTGCTGCATTTGCATCCCTTTCTTTTTAGTGGGGGGAAGAGAGAAGAGGGGGCATGTTACTTTAGCCACAACTATTTGGAGAGGGGGAAGGGAGGCAGGAGGGGGGGAGGGAGAAGAGGGTTGAAGTACAAGGGTAGAAGCTTCATACTTTCTTTTGCAGTGACCAAGGAAACCGACTCTGCTGATGTCGTGTGTGTTACAGGTGACGTCTGCCTGCAAGAAGCACGGAGGTTTCTACCTGGGCTCCATTGGGGGGCCGGCAGCCATCCTGGCCCAGAACTGCATCAAGAAGGTGGAGGTGCTGGAGTACCCTGAGTTAGGTCAGTGCATGGGGTGTATGGTGTTGTTGGTGGGGATGCACAGTCTGTCAGTGCGTGGGTTGGTCATGCTGGGGGACAGTTTTGGGCTGTGTAAAGGACGAATTGGATCAGTGCTGGTAATAATTTGGTCAGTGGGGATAGTGAGGAATTGAAGAAAAAAAAACTCACACTGGTACAGTCCATGTGACAGTAAAACAGTATGATCAGAAATTGCAAAGGTACCAGCCGCCGTGGCGAAGTGGTTAGCATCGCGGACTCCCTGGCTGGAAGGTCGTGGGGTTCGAATCCCATCAGAATCATGTGGGTTTTTCTGTCCTGACCGGCTCCTACCCAGAGTTGAGTTTGCTGCGGACTCAGTTGGGAAGACTGGGACCATACAGTCGAGTTTCATCTACTTAATGGATGCGTTTCTGAGGGTGTTGCTCAAATTTTCCTGACCAACACTGCAGGTGCCTTATCTCTCTCGGGCCTGGCTGACGCCAGGATATATTATGAAAGGAAGCATAGAGTACAGCCCTGTCATGTAGTCTCAGACCAAAATGGAAATCCACAGCATCATCAGAATCACCCTCATTCTCATCGATCAGCATAAAAAAAGTGTCTCAAATTCTTGGCCCTTCATGCCCTGCTCTCATGGTGACCTCAGTTTTGATGTCCTCTCCATGTCTATGGCCGTGGTTTGGTTCCACCGGGGTCACCGATATTTGTGAGTCCATGGGGGTTTTCGTTGGACGGATGTGGTGGCGCCCTCTGGAGGGAGAGCTCACTCACGCCGGCTCCGCGACTAAGCAATTATTGTCGTCAGTAGGAGGCATAGTAGGTGGTGTCCTGCATATGTTAGATCAGAACAGGCACCACTGAACACCACCGAAGTGACTCGCGGCAGCAGTGCAGTGTCTCCTCCGTGGGTTGCCTCTTGACAACCTGACATTGACTGCTCCCTGTGGGTTGCCGGTGCCGGGGCTGTGCGGGGCCAACCGGGCTGTGTGGCTGTGGACGGGGTGTTGGATTGAGCGGCGTGGGTGCACTGCCTCTTAGGTGGTGCTGAGGTTGGACAGCAAAAAAAAAAAAAACAAACAACAAAAAAAAAAAAACAAATTGCAAAGGTGAGTGGCTATACATTAAGAAAATGAAAAATTTTATGTAACTTTCATCATTAGTAAATGAGAAAAGAAAAAATACAAGTAGTGAGCATTTGCCTGCGCATATATGTGGCCTTACATGTGCATGAGTATTTGCATGTATGTGTGTCTATAAGGACACACTGAGAGATTGACAGGGAGGGAGGGGGGGGGGGGACTGTGGGAGAGAAAAATGTGAACTAAGCACAAGCATGACTGTCCAAAGTAACTGAGAAGTGTGTAAGGAAATAAGGCTGATCAGTCAGTCAAAGGAAAATATCAGCTGGAATGTCAGTTAAACATCCTGCAAAATTTCTGATGAATATGTTTGTGTGTGTGTATGTGTGATTTGCATGTGTATGTTATGTGTATGCGAGTGTATGTATATGTGTTGTTTTATTTTGCTTTTGTGTGTATGTGATCTCAGGCATGGAGGCCATATGGAGAGTGGAGGTGGAGAACTTCCCAGCATTCATCGTGGTGGATGACAAGGGCAACGATTTCTTCAAGGAATGCAGGTGGAGTAAGTGACGAGGCAACCAGGGAAGACATGATACCTGAAGACGTGGACTCCTCAGTGGACCCCCACTGTGGGTCTTGTGCAGTGAATGCTGTCCCCACACACTGCAGTCAGCTCTTCTCTCTCCACTGTCAGCATCATCCCTTCTGTGTCATCGATACCTCTGTGTCCTGAATGAAGGAACTGCCATCATCATGGAATGCTCACTCATGCCTCTCTTCCCAGTTCTGTCACCATGTGTCAATGTGAATTATCATGCCAAGGTCTGTCTTGTCGTCATTGCTATAACTGTGTCACCTGTCATTGCTGTGTACTGAGACATGAAGTGATTCTTCTGCTTTCGTGACTCAGACTCGAGTTGTCTGTTTTGTTGCTGGTTCTCAGTTAGTTCCCGGTAAATTGTGCTGTTTGAAGGACGCAGGACAAAAGATTTGTTCAGATGTGCCAATGATGTGTAGGAATGTAGAGAGTACAGTGGTGCACAGGATCATGTCAGTCACTGATCCAGAAGGATTGAAAGAAGACTATTTGCTTCTGTTGTAAATAATTATGTTAGATTCTGTAAAGCGACTCCTCTGTCAAGGAACTCTAACAGATGGTTGATGTAAGCGAGGACAAGTATGCCTGTGTTTTGCTAAAGTCATTGCTTCAAACTTCCATGTGACGTGAGAATGTTGTTTAGGGAGGGCTTGGGATTTGATTTCTCACCAGACTTTGGGGGTTGTCCAAGGAAGGAGAGGGCAGGGCAGGACAGGAAGAGAGCTCTGTGCAGTGCACAGAGATGGATGTAGGGAGTCTGACAGCTGGCAGCCCATGACAGAGACCAGCAATGTAGCAGGATCAGCATGGGATCACAATGATGCATAAGGCCAGCAAGATGCATGCAGTAATTCACTGTCATGACAGAGAAAACAAGCATTGTACTTACAAGGATCGTGCCAATGTTTGGCAAGGATGACAAGAAAGAATAACTTTCTTGGAACAGATTTGGTCAGGTTGAGTTTTAGTATGTACACAAACCCAAGGGAATAAAGCAGATGTGTCTGTATCCTTTCCATAATAGAGGGTGGGGAGATTTCCGATTCTGAACTGGCACCGCCAGCGTAACAAAAAAAAAAAAAAAAGGTTGTCAAAAATGTCAGTTTTTATTTGGTGCCTTCACACTCTGCAGCCAAGCTGATCAGACATTCACAGAAGAGGATTTGGAGACTTATGAATTATGCACCTCTAAAAATTGATACAAAATCTGAAGGTTCCTAGACTTATGCACAATATGTGTTAGGATGTATGTTACGCATTTACTGATTCACTTGATTTTGGTTTTACAGACATTGTAGGAGTAAAGAGTCACACAAAGTTCACAGTTCAGTATAATCTTTAAATTTGAGATTCAACTAGCTTTGAGACTGACAGATATTTCATGGTGATGATAAAACCACGAGGGGGCAAGGATTGTGCGAGGTTCATCAGATGTCTGTCAGTGACTGAAACCTGCAGATGCGCACACTCTGTTGGGGTTAGTGGTATCACTGTTGAAGGTGCAGTTGCAATGGAAGGATGACTGATTGTTTGAGTTGGATTATGGGGTCAGATGTTCATGTTCATTGAAGAGCTTTGCCATGTAGAAAACCGTTTCTTTCAAACTGGTGATATAGTAGATTTTAACATGCTGCTTGAATGTGATAACTTTCATCATTGCTAGGCAGCTGGTCAAATGAACCAGCGCCTTTGACACAAGGCTTCTGTGTACATATTATTGTTACTGGTATTGGTAGAATGCAGGTGGAAACACTATCATACATATTTTGTTGTAGATGGCGATATGGAAGGGAGCTGATGATGTGAGCGTTAAGTGTTACATTGTGCATGTATGGCTTGTTCCTGCAAACTGTTTGTTGGAAATGTTATTTAAATTACAATTCAAATGAAAAAAAAAAGTCATTATTTGTGCTGATTGAATGTGCTGTGAACTGAACAAGCATGATTGCATTGTGCAATCAATCATTCATTTCATGCAAGCCATTCACTACTTGCGAACCAGTCCCAGACCTGTTAACCTAAAAATGCTTTTGGTATACTTTTCCACCAAGACAAATTGATTATCCATAATGTAGGATTTATTCAGTTCTCCCACATGTTTTCTTCCAGCTAAAGACATTGAAATCAAGCACGTCACTTCATGTGAATCATAACTCCTTCACTTTTTGTACGTCAGCAGCTGGGCAACAGAGATGGTGCAAGTATCGACAGAGTCTGCTGTAATATGTGTTTATGACATCAAGCAAGTCCTGACACTGTAAGAACATGTTTGACAGTGAGTGGTACGTCTCATGGAATGCACCACAGAGCTTCTTCACCATTGAAAATGAGTAGCCAGTGCGTTAACTCACACAGAAGTTTTTTCTCTTGCTTGTTCAAGCCACCACTGGTGGATTATCAAACCTCTTTAAGGTTTGGACAGATCTGAAAGACTGTTATGTGTCTGCACATTCAAGCACCTCAATTGAACTGTCATATCCAAAGTCTGGCACTCAGACCATCCTGTAGTGTCTGGTACAGAGGGAAGAAAAAAACACCCACTCCAGATGAGCCATATGACCATGAGTTCCTCGCCTTCTTGTGGCACTTAGAATATTGCTCTTAGAACAAAACACTTGTGTCTAAGTCGTGGCAAAGTGGAATTGGATTTTTCCAAAGTGAATGGGATTTTTCCAGTCTCTCACTTCAGCATGATTGTGTGCAGAGCTGGTTGTGGTAAATGCCGTTCATGAGTGTACATATGCATAAAATTGGACACACAAGTTAAAATATCTGTTATCTGTGTTGGTGTTCAGTGGGTTTATGAATTTGGAGGATGCTCAGTTGCAAGACACTAGGCTGCTTAACTCCAAGTTAGTTTACAGATGAGACTGCACTGCAACTGCCATGCATTTCGTGATGAACACTGTTCATACCTCCACCACTGTCACCATGTGTCCATCGTCACACACCCTACACCATACTGTGATGGGATATAGAACGAGCAAGCTAAAATGAACAGAAATATTCAGCTTTGAATTTTTTCTGGAGATATTGTGCTATGTGAGGGAGGAGCAATACAACAGAGAACAAGATGATGCATAGTGTTGTGAAGAAAAAAGAATTTGGGAAAGAGTTTATTTTCCGATACAGAAAAACTTCTTTCCTTTCTTTCTTTCCTTTTTTTTTTGATAACTTCATGCATGAATTTCAGACACAGAAAACACAATTTCCGCCTTTTTTTATTACTTCACGCATGACTACACACACTCTGACATGACCACCATCCATGGCTAACAGACACATCAGTCAGCCTTGCCATGCCCATGTCTTTCACCTTTGCTCCCCACACTAGTGTCACACAGTTACCTCTTCACCTTCCCATTTTTCAAAGCACACATTGTCACAGACCACTCTTACACAATTCCTAGGTTTGCAATGATACACATCAACCAGACATGCATTATCAATACCCTCTTCCCACCCACCCCTCTCCGCCCTGTCAATATAGCTGTTGAACTATATCTGACGAAACCTGTAATCCCTGTTCCTGCTCAGTTCACATACTGCACAAAACTTTGCGCAACACATGGACCTAAGACAGACATAGTTTAAACAACATGTCTTCGATTCAGCTTCTTTCTGTTTGAAATCCACTTCCCCTTTGTTACAAACAAGATGTATGTCAGCGAAGTGGATTTAGATGAAAAGATGCTCAATGCAACTTAAACTTTTGTTATAACCAAGTTCATATATTAGGAAAATTGTGTACAGTAAGCAAATTGTACATAAAGATGGATTTTGCATTCCACACACACACACACACACACACACACACACACACACACACACACACATGCATAAATGCACACACATACTTATCCTTCAGCCATAAGCATCATGTCCAGAACGCATTTGTCAGTTGACTACAATAACCAACCACCCTGACAATGTTTAATACACTTCACACACATTCCATGGACAGAACGCGTCACAGTCTCACACATCAGTCCCTGTTGCTTTCCGTTCCTTCAACTTTCCTTTCAGGTGTGGAAAGGCCTGCTCTAAACGTCTGATCCTGGCAGATTCTCTGTTCCTTGCCCTACGCCTTTCCCCCAGCTGCTGCTCCTGGTACAGAGCAATGTATTTCTTGGTTTGGGGGAAGGGGCGGGGGGGGTACATCAGTCTGTACTTCTTGTTCATAAAGGGGGGAACCAGATGCTCTGTATTCCTCTTCCATACCCTCAGGCCCCAGGTAGTTGAGGACATAACGACCCCCCGGATGACCTGTCTTGCCTGTCTCCAACAGGTTGTAAGCATCATCCCGCTCTCTGACCACTGTCATGATGTTCTCCATGCTCTCTTCAACCTGCACATCACAATGTGCTACTCACTTTGCACCTGTATAATCCACTGGAATACTAGTCACCTGAACCATTTTCTATAATGCCTCTTTTAGTATAAGGTACACATGTTCATTCAAAAGCACAAACAGCAACAGAACGACCAGAGGTCAATACTGCCTAATCCCAGGTTCAATATTTAACTGGCTTTCTAAATGGCCAGGTTTCCTCACGCACAGACACTTGCACACCACTGCACAGTTCTGTCTGCTTTTTTTGCAAACAGAACACTACACTGGCCTTGTTGACAAATTTCACACCAACTTCTAGGATTTCCTCACACGGTTATCATCCTCTTCAGCAAAACCCACTTGATACACTCACATGCAAAACAGCCTGACAGAAGCGACAGCTAGCACTTCACATTGGATGGAAGGGGGAACCACCATTCTACAGTGTGAGGTCCTCTGAGCCTTCTCTGTCCCTGCTTTGGCATGAACTCCACCTCAACCTTGTCTGGGGTCACCACAGTACAACATGCTGCTCCACAATGCAAGTGGTGAAATTGTCTCCATCACCTTAAGGTTTGAAGTTAAGAACTTTATTATTATTATATTGGGTATTTATATAGCACTTGACATGTTTGCCATAAATCTATCCTCGATGCCCCTATTGACTTTGCCTGAGGTGCTACACAGGTTGAGGCAATTATGCCCTCTGTGTCAATTTCCTAATTAAATCACTGTCTTCTTACATTTCAAATTATTTTGATCCCAAATCCTTAGAGTTTTTGGCTCCCTTAACTTGCTGACTGCCTGAGTACTTTGCCCTTTGATATTCCTGCATACCAGAGTGAACACCAATTTTCTTTTGAACCCCCTGTTATGAGAACAGCTAAGAGCAATGAAAAATGGCCAGTAAAACAGAGCTGAGGGGGGAAAAAATCCATTTCGATAATTCTGCTCCCCAAATCCGTGCTTGAATGAAATGCTTACGCCATGTTCCATCTGCCCCTCCTTCCCTCCCCCTCACTCTTTCCAAAAGACAAACATCCACTGAACCTGTTAATAAACTGTCCAGAAGATCCTAACCTCAAGAGTTAAAGCTGTTGGAAACATGTTTTATATATGTCAGTACTATGAAACCTGTGATCACAGAACCAATGTTTAGCCATCATTGACAGGCAGGGGTGGGGTGCACTACAATGAAGTCTCACTGAATATGTAAAATTGATGCAAATAAATCAGCTAACTGACTGACATGAGTTGTACTACGACCACCTTGAGTTTGTTGAGGAATTCTCATAATGCAATTGATACATGGGATTGGCATTAGTGCGTCAAAGGATACACAAACTGTTGCTTATGCTGTGCATATACATGCAGTCAAAGAACTAATTTTACATGTCAAATTAAAAGAGAAAAAGCTTATCTGTTCATTCTTCAAGTTGCATTATCTTACTTTACCATTAATGCTTTTTTTTCTTTTTGGGGGAGGGGGTGGTAAGGGAGGAGGTGTGTGTGTGTGTGGGGGGGGGGGGGGTATTCAAGTTGAATTATCTTCTTTTCCCATTAATCTTTTCTAGGCCTTAAGGTATATCATCATGTTCAAAAAACAACTCACATACCTTTCTTGTTTTATTCTTTTCTGAATTTTTTGGTTTAAAAGGCTGAGAAAAAAATATGCTCCAAGTTGGTGGCACAGACAGAGTCTGATCCAATGTCGGTTTCAGTTTCATGAAGGAGGCGCCACTGCGTGTGGACTAGTCCATATATGCTACACTACATCCGCTAAGGTTTGAGGCCACACTACGCATGATTTTAACAAAGCTGATGGATAAATGAATAAGCAACTAAGATGAGAGAATTGAAGAAGAGGGTCTCGTAGCTATGACTTAGCGCACGTCTGACCTACGCATTAGCCCAATGCGCTGGTCAGACCTTGAGTGCCCACCTAAAATTATGTGTGTGTGTGGTGTGTGTGTGTACGTTTGAGCCTTCGAGTCTCCTTGAGGCAGTGTTGTCACATGCATGTTCGGTTTCCATGACAACATCATGTTTCAAACCATTTAAATCTGGAGATCATTGCACAGTCCCCACTCTCCGCTCAACAGTCCCAGTCACACGCAGCTAGTCATATGCACCTTGAATCTGCTTCACCTGCAAAAACTGCCCCTTCAGCTTGCCTTCCTGGCTTCTCTACCCTCCCCCTCCCCTGTTTTCCTTCCCTCCCCTCACTATACCACCTCCCTCTGATCCCCTTCTCCAGCTTTGAATTGCAGTTCCCCATTCACATTCCTCCTCATGCCTACCCCTTCCCCCACCTCTCTCCCTGGAGCACAGTGAGAACTTCAACGAGTCAGCATCGGCCACAGGAGCTGCCCTTGCCCCCTGATGAACGGCCTTGACCTGGGTCATGGGCAAGACGAGAGTAGAGTGCTGGTGTGGCCCACATCTCCCGCACGGCAAGGGCACCAACACCTCCCCACAGTCAGGACATCGCTGGCGAGGCGGAGGGCGTGGAGGGCGCCCCGCTAACATGTCCTCATAATGCCTCATTAAAATGCGAGCAATGTCGTCGTCATTGTCTACTCCCCATTGACGACCCACATTTCGCCACTGGGCAAGCACTGAGGCTGGGAGATTGAGATGCCTTTGGGGTGGAGGCAGAGTGGCTGCACTACGTCGACGTTGTTGACGCCTCGCCTGATGCCCGCGGTGCGGACCCGACAGTGAGTGCTGGTCCTCAGCAAAGTCTCTTCTCCAACGCTGTTATCTCCGCCATGCACTGCCATCTTATCAGCATCATCCTTCACGTGAGTGTTGCCATCATTGTTTTCCCCCACCATGTCGCTGCCATCATCGCTGTGTCTTAATTTGGTCTCAATGCCCTCTTCGTCTCCAGCACAGTCACTTTCATTCACACTCTGCGCACGGTTGCCACTGCTGCTAGTGTCACTGACTGTCTGTACACACCAGATGCCATACTTGTCCTCTCTTGGCATGTGTCCCTGTCTGCAGAGCTGGTGTCTTGATTCTCAAATGTCCTGGACTTGCTACTGTCTCCTGACCTGGGCTCAACACTATCCGTCCTGTGCTCACTGCATTCTGAGTGATGTTCGCTATCATCTGTCATGTCCTCACTGCTATCTGTCCTGTCCTCATTGCCATCTGTCAGATGCTCACTGCCATCTGTCCTGTGTTCACTGCCATCTGTCCTGTGCTGGCTGTCAATTGTGTCCAAGCCCCCTTCACCTGCCTGGTAAAAGTCACTGGATCCATCCTCACCGTCTGCCTTCTGCGTGGACATTGCTGGTACTAGTGGTAGCCCTGATGTGGCCTTCCTTCACCAATTTCCTGTAATCATAATACAAATGCATGTTTCAAAATTAACTTTTCCACACATTCACAACTTTCCCTCCCAAGATCAAAAGAAACAGGCAGTCCTGGAGTTCAGGGACCCCTAAATAAAATGCCAGCTTGGTAGCTTCCATTTGATGAACATTAAACATGGCTTCTTTCCATAAATACGACCGAATTTGTTGAAACTAATGAAAGATGCCACCTTGTGTGTGCATTTGGCATTTGTGCAATCACAGAACACATGTCGGCTGTTTGCTAGTTGAACAGTAACAAACACTGGTAAACTCGACTTGATTGAAATGAAAGGAAATCAAAGCTGAATGAAGCAGGAAACAAATTCAACAATGAACAGTAAGTAACAAACAAGAAACTTTTAGTAATGAAGTGTTTTCCCTACACTCAAGAGAAGTTCCAAGCCCTTCACTGGCATGAGCTACCAAGTAAGGTCTGGTCTAGTCACTGTCTTCTAGGCCAGTCTGCGACACACTCTGTCCAGGCCGTTTGCCCGTGTCAGAGGGTCAGCAGCTGATGCACTGTCTTTCTGTCAGTGTCCACCTCCGGGCCCAGCAGCGGTACTGTCAGAAGCGTCCTAGCCGTTGTAACCGTCTACGGCTATACTGTCGCAGTGCTAGGGCAAAACTGTCTCCTATAACCTGGAGGCCCTAACACTGGTCTGTCACTAGTGATACTGTCACTGTAGTACGACACTGTAGTACACTCAAGGCCGAGTACTAGCTCCCTAGCTAACTACAAGTTAACTAGTCCGCTCTCTCCTCAAGGCCGAGTGTTAGCTAACTACAAGTTAACACGACCGCACCCTTCAAGCTCCCGTGTCGTACTGCCGGAGTTTGTCTGCTTGTTTATCTGAGAGTCAGTGAACACTTCTCACGCGAGGTGCACTTCCGCTGAGCTCGCCTATGAGCGCAGAAACCGTGCGTCACTACACTCCCCCCGACTTTATGATGAAAGCTTTTCGTCCAGGGGTTGCAGTGAGGAAGGGAGCTCTTCACCTCGCTTGAGCCCATGTCTGATTAGTTTTGATTTGCAGGTCCTTTGAGAGTGCTTCCTGTTTAGCAGCCGGAGACGCGGAAAGCACCGTGTGCCAACAGGCCCATGGAAACTGATCCATTGCCCGTCTGCGACCTCGTCCGGTAAGGCTCCACTACTTCAGCCACTTCGGAGGTCAGCAGACACCTAAGGTATCACTGCCTGGGCAGGCTCCAAGGCCTCCAGCGCTGGATAGTGTTCCCCCCAGTTTTTTTTTTTTCTGTGGGTCCATCCACGCCACCAGAAGCAGCATGACCTTTCAATGAACCAGGATGGCTGCCGCCCCAGCCGGGCACTTCCGGAAGCTACACTGAACCAGCCCCTCCGATATACTGGCAAAAAGTGGCCATCGCTTCCCTCTGCCCATCCCGGATGCGTACGTCACCCAGGGCGGACAGAAGATGCTGCATTCGGGTGAACCGGACCAATCACCTCCAGCCATCCGGCGAGGCGACAAACCAATCCACGGCCTGCCACAATGCCTTGCACGCCCCTCAGCATACCATCACAGTCTCTCTCTCTCAGGTACCCTAACAGCAAGCAGAAGGCTCAGGGGATTCCATGTCCACTGGTGCTGGGAACTTCCTCCGCCAGCAGCTCTGCCTCTCTGGGCTCATACTAGCTGTCAACACCAATAGTGCCTTCCAGTGAATGAGAGCCGGCACAGACTTCAGATTAAATGTTTCTGGAACTGGCTCTCCCACATGCTGGCTAAAAGCCTTCATGGCCTCCTTCTGGCAGTTGGTGAAGACTGTATTGCCCAAGCGGGTGCAGTGCCGCCTGCTGATGAAGTCTACCAACTTTTCCCAGTTTCCACATGGCCCCAGTAGCCATGCCATTGCCTGCTCAAGTGCCTGTGTCCGACCCTGCAAAACAACCTTTGATGAAGGTGGCAGCCTTTCATCAATATGCCAGGCAGATGATGAATGAAGGCATGAGCTTTTGGATACCTGTTAGCCTCTCCACATCCAGGAATCAAACAGTTCTTGCCCCTCTTTTGGGTTTCCTGGCATGTGGAACCGGCCTCCTTTGCCTTCCTGGATCTGTGGCGATGTACAGACATGTGCTTGGGAGAAGTTCTGGCATCCTGGATCTCAGCAGTAGGGCTTGAGTCTGTATGTCTTTTCCCTTTTGTGGGCCCTTTGTCAGAAGATTCCCTGTCCCTGTCACTTGATCCTATAAGGGCCTGTGTTGGGACCCTCCTGACGCTGGCTAGACTGCCCAATACCCCTACTGTCCTGAGTATCCCTGGCTGACACTTTTTCCAGTGCAACTTGATTTGCCAGCTGTACTGAATCCTGACCTGGCATCCTGACCTGTTCTCCCTCATGGTCACTTTCACCTCAGAACCGGCCCTGACCCTAGCAATTTGAATAACCTCAGGCCGTGCTTGAGGCGATTCCTTCAAATTCTTGCAAGGGGTGCTGACTGCCTGGGGCTGGTTGGATACTTTTAGCGGTGAAACACTAGGCACATGCGGCAGAGTATTGCCGGTAGCTCCCACCTTGGATCGTACCGAAGGTTGCACCTTGGAAATCCTGCCATGGGATATGGTCCTTACCGCATTGACAGAGCGCGAAGGAACTGGCGACTTGACTGAAGAGATGGTGTCATTTTCCTTCCTTCCCTCTCCTTTGCTAGATTGGTTCTGCAGCCACTTCTGGTAACGCCTGCAATCCTTTTTCCGGTGCCCAACCTTTTGCAGTAAAAAACACTTGATGTTGGAATCCGGGCTGTCAGGAGCTTGCTTTCCACTTTCTTTAGCTAGAAGCTGCAGACGAGCGGTCAGCTTTTCCACGATCTGCTTAAAACTGTCCAGATCCTGCTTGGAAAAACCAGAACTGACCTGTGGCTCCTCCTGAACTTTCCTTGGTGCCTCATCCATGACCAGGGAGACGTGCTGGTACCACTTTACCTTATGGACGGCTTCTTCCATGGTTCTGGGTCTCTCCAGATAGGCATATTTACCTGCCTCCTTGTCTTGATTACCAGTGCAAAATTTGCTGATCGCCTCGCCCTGTACATATCTTTCTGGCAGGTCTCTGAAGGCTGAAACAGCAAGCACTGTGACCCTGTCTGCCCAGTCCTCATAGGATTCCCCTGGGTTTTGGCTGGCTTGTTGGAACTTGAGCTTGGCTGTTTCAGTCAGCTCTCTGGCCCCGAAGCGTGCTTCCAAACTTCCTCATCATTTGGTGATATGAGCACTGTCTGCCCATTTTGGTGGCTATGGTGAAGAAGTCTAGGGCTTTTTCCTTCCAAACACCATCCCAGGTAATCCTGACTCTCCATTTCTGACCAGTTGAGGGCTGTTCTTATAGCTGTCAAACTGTACTTGAATGACAGCCAGTTTGTATTCCCGTCATACTGAAGATTTGGGGGCATTTCCGGGGGTTCCCTCTTGGTCCTGAATGGGAATGCCTAACAGGACTGTTTTCCCTGCTGCTGTCTGAGGGGTCAGAATACAATTCCGACTCACTCTCAGTGCAGTCGTGGTGGTCATGGCAGTAAAACCTGTTCCTGTGTGACCTAGACCTTTGGTTCCTGCTCCAAGTTACTCTCGAGGGCAGGGGAGAGCTCAACGGGGCCCATGTTCGTCCGTCATGCCTCCTGCCACTATACAGGCACCCCTCCCCATCTCTATGATCTTGGTCATGATCTCCAGCAAAATCTCGACACCTGTGATCAGTCGGTGCTGGTGACCTAGACTAGACCTACTCGAGTATGGGGAAAAATACCCGGAATCTGTTGGTCTAAAGTCCCCTCCATGGTGTCTGTGCTGTCGTCCCTGTGATCTTGCTTCAGGATTCGACTGCTTCAGACTCTGCTTGTGCTCCCATGTCAGAGACTCTGACCCAAATCTGTGGCAACGCTGTCTGCTAGAGGCTGACCTTGACGAAGACGTAAACCTCCGCGACTGCCCATGTCCTCGATCTGAGTAATTAAGTCTAAAAGACTCGCTCCTTCCTGGTGATTGCTTTCTCACCCATTCTGGAGGGAAGGGGTTCCAATTTTTTCAGCAGACCCAGGAGAGCCCACTTCCAACTCAGCCAGGTTGTCCACAAAATTTGGTGGATGAGCTGGAACTGGTGGCAGCTCGGTGAGCAGGGAACTGGTATCACTGGGTTCAGCAACTTGACTGAAGTTTTGCTTGCTTGCCTCCGAGTGAAGAGAGGACCAGCAATCATCCATGGACTGCTGCCCATCCCATGCAGGCAAGGGAGTACTCTTTTTTTTCTTCCCCCCAATGCGGCGGCCATTTTGGGGCTCTATTAAATCTCCCATGGCCCCCTGCTGCGTTCCGAAATCAATCAGTTCGAGCAGGTCGTCACTGGGTTTGCCCACAAGGAATGGACATCATCATGGATAATGTAATACTCCCCCTTTTTTTTTCCCTGAACACACAAGCTGCACTGCTCAATCCAGAGGCTGTGTTACATTCAGCCCTATGTCTACTGAATAAATCTTTCCCCCTTTTTCTAATGGAGCAGCTGGAAAGTGCTAGTGTGGAGTACAATTAGTACCTGGTCTGTGTACAACACAACCAACACCCAACACACTAAACAACTTCTGTTTGTTGTTAACTTACAGCAAGGGTTGTACCAACTGAAAGTGCTAAGTATATCCCACTTCTGACACCAATGAAGTGTTTTCCCTACACTCAAGAGAAGTTCGTTTATATACTCAGCACTTCTGCACTCACACACACACACACACTCTACCTTACCTGGTCAGTCCAGACTCTGGCTTGGGGGCTTCGTCAGGATTCTTTCCCAAGCCCTTCACTGGCATGAGCTACCAAGTAAGGTCTGGTCTAGTCACTGTCTTCTAGGCCAGTCTGCGACACACTCTGTCCAGGCCGTTCGCCCGTGTCAGAGGGTCAGCAGCTGATGCACTGTCTTTCTGTCAGTGTCCACCTCCGGGCCCAGCAGCGGTACTGTCAGAAGCGTCCTAGCCGTTGTAACCGTCTACGGCTATACTGTCGCAGTGCTAGGGCAAAACTGTCTCCTATAACCTGGAGGCCCTAACACTGGTCTGTCACTAGTGATACTGTCACTGTAGTACGACACTGTAGTACACTCAAGGCCGAGTACTAAGCTCCCTAGCTAACTACAAGTTAACTAGTCCGCTCTCTCCTCAAGGCCGAGTGTTAGCTAACTACAAGTTAACACGACCGCACCCTTCAAGCTCCCGTGTCGTACTGCCGGAGTTTGTCTGCTTGTTTACCTGAGAGTCAGTGAACACTTCTCACGCGAGGTGCACTTCCGCTGAGCTCGCCTATGAGCGCAGAAACCGTGCGTCACTACACTCCCCCCGACTTTATGATGAAAGCTTTTCGTCCAGGGGTTGCAGTGAGGAAGGGAGCTCTTCACCTCGCTTGAGCCCATGTCTGATTAGTTTTGATTTGCAGGTCCTTTGAGAGTGCTTCCTGTTTAGCAGCCGGAGACGCGGAAAGCACACTGTGTGCCAACAGGCCCATGGAAACTGATCCATTGCCCGTCTGCGACCTCGTCCGGTAAGGCTCCACTACTTCAGCCACTTCGGAGGGTCAGCAGACACCTAAGGTATCACTGCCTGGGCAGGCTCCAAGGCCTCCAGCGCTGGATAGTGTTCCCCCCAGTTTTTTTTTTCTGTGGGTCCATCCACGCCACCAGAAGCAGCATGACCTTTCAATGAACCAGGATGGCTGCCGCCCCAGCCGGGCACTTCCGGAAGCTACACTGAACCAGCCCCTCCGATATACTGGCAAAAAGTGGCCATCGCTTCCCTCTGCCCATCCCGGATGCGTACGTCACCCAGGGCGGACAGAAGATGCTGCATTCGGGTGAACCGACCAATCACCTCCAGCCATCCGGCGAGGCGACAAACCAATCCACGGCCTGCCACAATGCCTTGCACGCCCCTCAGCATACCATCACAGTCTCTCTCTCTCAGGCACCCTAACAGCAAGCAGAAGGCTCAGGGGATTCCATGTCCACTGGTGCTGGAACTTCCTCCGCCAGCAGCTCTGCCTCTCTGGCTCATACTAGCTGTCAACACCAATAGTGCCTTCCAGTGAATGAGAGCCGGCACAGACTTCAGATTAAATGTTTCTGGAAACTGGCTCTCCCACATGCTGGCTAAAAGCCTTCATGGCCTCCTTCTGGCAGTTGGTGAAGACTGTATTGCCCAAGCTGGTGCAGTGCCGCCTGCTGATGAAGTCTACCAACTTTTCCCAGTTTCCACATGGCCCCAGTAGCCATGCCATTGCCTGCTCAAGTGCCTGTGTCCGACCCTGCAAAACAACCTTTGATGAAGGTGGCAGCCTTTCATCAAATATGCCAGGCAGATGATGAATGAAGGCATGAGCTTTTGGATACCTGTTAGCCTCTCCACATCCAGGGAATCAAACAGTTCTTGCCCCTCTTTTGGGGGTTCCTGGCATGTGGAACCGGCCTCCTTTGCCTTCCTGGATCTGTGGCGATGTACAGACATGTGCTTGGGAGAAGTTCTGGCATCCTGGATCTCAGCAGTAGGGCTTGAGTCTGTATGTCTTTTCCCTTTTGTGGGCCCTTTGTCAGTAGATTCCCTGTCCCTGTCACTTGATCCTGTAAGGCCTGTCTTGGGACCCTCCTGACGCTGGCTAGACTGCCCAATACCCCTACTGTCCTGAGTATCCCTGGCTGACACTTTTCCAGTGCAACTTGATTTGCCAGCTGTACTTGAAACCTGACTCTGGCATCCTGACTGTTTCCCCCTCATGGTCACTTTCACCTCAGAACCGGCCCTGACCCTAGCAATTCGAATAACCTCAGGCCCTGCTTGAGGCGATTCCTTCAAATTCTTGAGGGGTGCTGACTGCCTGGGGCTGGTTGGATACTTTTAGCGGTGAAAACACTAGGCACATGCGGCAGAGTATTGCCGGTAGCTCCCCTTGGATGGATCGTACCGAAGGTTGCACCTTGGAAATCCTGCCATGGGATATGGTCCTTACCGCATGACAGAGCGCGAAGGAACTGGCGACTTGACTGAAGAGATGGTGTCATTTTCCTTCCTTCCCTCTCCTTTGCTAGATTGGTTCTGCAGCCACTTCTGGTAACGCCTGCAATCCTTTTTCCGGTGCCCAACCTGTTTGCAGTAAAAGCACTTGATGTTGGAATCCGGGCTGTCAGGAGCTTGCTTTCCACTTTCTTTAGCTAGAAGCTGCAGACGAGCGGTCAGCTTTTCCACGATCTGCTTAAAACTGTCCAGATCCTGCTTGGAAAAACCAGAAACTGACCTGTGGCTCCTCCTGAACTTTCCTTGGTGCCTCATCCATGACCAGGGAGACGTGCTGGTACCACTTTACCTTATGGACGGCTTCTTCCATGGTTCTGGGTCTCTCCAGATAGGCATATTTACCTGCCTCCTTGTCTTGATTACCAGTGCAAAATTTGCTGATCGCCTCGCCCTGTACATATTTCTGGCAGGTCTCTGAAGGCTGAAACAGCAAGCACTGTGACCCTGTCTGCCCAGTCCTCATAGGATTCCCCTGGGTTTTGGCTGGCTTGTTGGAACTTGAGCTTGGCTGTTTCAGTCAGCTCTCTGGCCCCGAAGCGTGCTTCCAACTTCCTCATCATTTGGTGATATGAGCACTGTCTGCCCATCTTGGTGGCTATGGTGAAGAAGTCTAGGGCTTTTCCTTCCAAACACCATCCCAGGTAATCCCGACTCTCCATTTCTCAGACCAGTTGAGGGCTGTTCTATAGCTGTCAAACCTGTACTTGAATGACAGCCAGTTTGTGTTCCCGTCATACTGAAGATTTGGGGGCATTTCCGGGGGTTCCCTCTTGGTCCTGAATGGGAATGCCTAACAGGAACTGTTTTCCCTGCTGCTGTCTGAGGGGTCAGAATACAATTCCGACTCACTCTCAGTGCAGTCATGGTGGTCATGGGCAGTAAAAACCTGTTCCTGTGTGACCTAGACCTTTGGTTCCTGCTCCAAGTTACTCTCGAGGGCAGGGGAGAGCTCAACGGGGCCCCGTGTCGTCCGTCATGCCTCCTGCCACTATACAGGCAGGCCCCCCCCCATCTCTATGATCTTGGTCATGATCTCCAGCAAAATCTCGACACCTGTCAGTCGGTGCTGGCGACCTAGACCTACTCGAGTATGGGGAAAAATACCCGGAATCTGTTGGTCTAAAGTCCCCTCCATGGTGTCTGTGCTGTCGTCCCTGTGATCTTGCTTCAGGATTTGACTGCTTCAGACTCTGCTTGTGCTCCCATCAGAGACTCTGACCCAAATCTGTGGCAACGCTGTCTGCTAGAGGCTGACCTTGACGAAGACGTAAACCTCCGCGACTGCCCATGTCCTCGATCTGAGTAATTAAGTCTAAAAGACTCGCTCCTTCCTGGTGATTGCTTTCTCACCATTCTGGAGGGAAGGGGTTCCAATTTTTCAGCAGACCCAGGAGAGCCCACTTCCAACTCAGCCAGGTTGTCCACAAAAATTTTGGTGGATGAGCTGGAACTGGTGGCAGCTCGGTGAGCAGGGAAACTGGTATCACTGGGTTCAGCAACTTGACTTGAGCTTTTGCTTGCCTCCGAGTGAAGAGAGGACCAGCAATCATCCATGGACTGCTGCCCATCCCATGCAGGCAAGGGAGTACTCTTTTTTTTCTTCCCCCCAATGCGGCGGCCATTTTGGGGCTCTATTAAATCTCCCATGGCCCCCTGCTGCGTTCCGAAATCAATCAGTTCGAGCAGGTCGTCACTGGGTTTGCCACAAGGAATGGACATCATCATGGATAATGTAATACTCCCCCCTTTTTTTTTTCCTGAACACACACAAGCTGCACTGCTCAATCCAGAGGCTGTGTTACATCAGCCCTATGGTCTACTGAATAAATCTTTCCCCCTTTTTCTAATGGAGCAGCTGGAAAGTGCTAGTGTGGAGTACAATTAGTACCTGGTGTGTACAACACACACCAACACCCAACACTATTAACAACTTCTGTTTGTTGTTACTTACAGCAAGGGTTGTACCAACTGAAAGTGCTAAGTATATCCCACTTCTGACACCAATGAAGTGTTTTCCCTACACTCAAGAGAAGTTCGTTTATATACTCAACACTTCTGCACTCACACACACACACTCTACCTTACCTGGTCAGTCCAGACTCTGGCTTGGGGGCTTCGTCAGGATTCTTTCCCAAGCCCTTCACTGGCATGAGCTACCAAGTAAGGTCTGGTCTAGTCACTGTCTTCTAGGCCAGTCTGCGACACACTCTGTCCAGGCCGTTCGCCCGTGTCAGAGGGTCAGCAGCTGATGCACTGTCTTTCTGTCAGTGTCCACCTCCGGGCCCAGCAGCGGTACTGTCAGAAGCGTCCTAGCCGTTGTAACCGTCTACGGCTATACTGTCGCAGTGCTAGGGCAAAACTGTCTCCTATAACCTGGAGGCCCTAACACTGGTCTGTCACTAGTGATACTGTCACTG
>JADBJO010011750.1:0-25000 GCA_016801955.1 Conus betulinus | reverse complement strand
ATGCCCCTTGGATTGATTTACAGACAAAAATGCCCCTGGGACTGATTTACAGACAGAAATGTCCCTGAGGACTGATTTACAGACAAAAAATGTCCCTGGGACTGATTTACAGACAGAAATGTCCCTGGGACTGATTTACAGACAGAAATGTCCCTGGGACTGATTTACAGACAGAAATGTCCCTTGGATTGATTTACAGACAAAAATGTCCCTGAGGACTGATTTACAAATGTAAATGTCCCTGGGGACAGGTTTACAAACACAAAATGTCCCTTGGGACTATTTTAAAGACATAAATGTCCCTGGGGGCTGATTTACAGACAGAAACGTCCCTGAGAACTGATTTGCAGACAGAAATGACCCTGGGGACTTATTTACAGACAGAAATGACCCTGGGGACTTATTTACAGACAGAAATGTCCCTGAGAACTGATGTGCAGACATAAGTGTCCCTTGGGGCTAATTCATCCTATGTTAATGTCTCTGATGACCGATTCACAGTGCAGACATGTCTTCCTTGCAGGGCAGAAATGTCTCAGCTGGAGAGCGAGAAGCAGGAGCTGCTGAAGGAATTGAGACTGGCGGAGTCAAGAACCAATCAGATGAGAGACGAGGAACACACAGACACCCTGGTCACCTTGTTAGAGGCTAAAGGTCAGTCACCTTAGCATGCCCATCCACTGGTTTCTGTATTAAGCTTTCAGACAAAGGCTGAATCAACAGTAGGTCTTCCTGTATCTGTGTCTTGTGTTATTGCTGTTTGTTTGGCACTGAAATTTTAGTCTGCTTCTTTTTTGGATGAGGATTCTGTAGGTATATTCTGGCACAAACTTTTGCCACATGCTGATAGATTTCACAGTCTGCTTCTGTGTTGGGTGTGGAGTCTGTGTTCCCTGGTTTGTGCTGAGCTTTACCATGCCATACTGCAGAATTCTTTGTGCAGTGGGTCCTGGGTGGGTTAAGGCTGGTGGCTGCCATCTTTCTTTCTCCAAGCTTGACTATGGCCCCAATCCCCCACTGAGGGGGCTCATCCTGGTCACAAATACCTGGCCGTTTCTGTTCATTTGAGATGTTTTCCACTTTGGACAAAAGTGTGTGTGTGTGTGTGTGTGTGTGTGTGTGTGTGTGTGTGTGTGTGTGTGTGTGTGTGTGTGTGTATGTGTGTGTGAGTGTGTGTGTGTGTGTGTGTGTGTGAAAAGTTTGATGCGTGTAATAATTAGTCCCTACACACCCACACCCATACGCACATGGATAGCCAGGCAACACACGAGTTAAATTTTTTCTTTATAATTATGCTGCCTGAACCATCAAAATATACATTCATGTGAACTGGTACAAATCAACATATGTCACTACATAGCATATAGATCAAGCTATCAATACATAGGAACTTTCAATTATCAGATATCAGCGTTCATATTACATATCTTGATATCACTCACAGATCTCGCCGGCGCCGTCCACAGTGTCTCACATATACAGTCAACACACTCGGTTCCACAGTACTCAAGCCACAGTCTACAACACTAAAAGAAGGCAAAGAAGGATAACCAAGGTCCCCACACAATAAGCACGGCTGTTCATAAACACAAACGACGAAGAAGAGAAAAACATGTTCTCCACACAGCAAGCACAATAAATTACGTCGAACTATCAGAAGAAGAACCGCAGATTCACATTCACAAAGCACATTAATCCATAGCAGAAGAACCGCAGATCCACAATGCAAAGCAATCAATAGAAGAAGAACTGCAGATTCACAAGGCACAGTAAACCATTGAATCCCCGGCGAACACGATTTCAGCAAAGTTCCATAGAACACAATAAACTTCGATTCGACGTGTAGTTGATCTAAAACAAAAATTAACTAACTTCTCCGTGTATTGATATTACAATGTTCACATCAATAAACCCAGCCCACCGACACACATGAGGTGGTACAATTAGCGCACGTAAATTTTCTTGCAGGAGTTTTAAGTCTTTCTCGGCGACACACAGCCTTCACAACAATTTTAAACAAATCAGTTTCCTGGTACATATTTCACTGGTACTGTCATCCAAAGTATCGCACATACACATTGAACATCGACGCACTACTGACTTAAAAGTCAGCTCTCCACATAGTATCACTACGGAGAAAACGACGATTTAAACAAAATAAAATAAGCTGGACACCAAAGCCTCAGCCAATTCATTTCTTGTTTAAAGCTCAAAGGATGTTTTCAACTTTCTGAAGAATCTCAAAATATTGTGACCTAAACATTATAGCGGATATATATCGTTGGCATGCCATGGGTACCATGTTCTTCCATGTTGCAGATGAGCATGAGAAGGATATTGATGACTCCAAGCAGGAGCAGATGGATCTGGACGAGAAGATCCGGGAATGGGAGATGAAGATAAAAGAGCAGCACATGAACATGGGGGGTGTTCACATGTCCGCCCAGCACACCACCCAGACCCAGAAAACCATCCGCGTCCTGGAGAACAGACTGGGACCAGGTGAGCCTCCAGACCTGCAGTGTTCTTCAGTCCGTGATGATGATGATGATGATGATGATGATGACGTTCCTTTCTTGTGCAGCCCTGATGTGGCCCTTTGCGGTCAGCAGGGCTATAAGCGACATTACCCTTACCTCCTTTCTTGTGCTCAGTCTCATTTTAGCCCTGAGCTCTCAGTTTTGCATTGAGTCACATGCATAAAACAGACATGAAAGCACACATACACACGCACGCATGCATGCACGCGCACACACACAAACACACACACACACCACACTTGACAAAGACAAGAGGAAGAAGAGCAAGCAAGGATGGAGGAAAAAGCAGCAATTCCATGGCAGACAGAGGAAGCAGAGCAAAGAGCAGTCTGGGCAGATGCTTGTGAAGGTAATAGAAACATTTCCTGTCGCTCAGAGTACACAGAATTAGCACAGCAAAGCAGGGATTACTTCACATAAAAAAATACACAATAACCACGGGTCAGACAAGCTGTGACTTGTTATGAAGAACTATTCCTTTAGAGCTTGCTGTCAGGCTGACCGTGAAGTGTAGAGCAGAGATTGTCCAAGATGATTGAAAAAAATATGACACACTCTGGTAGATTGCTCCATTCACTGATGTTAGGTGACATCAATCTGCTGACTACTGTTAAAACGCTTTGATCATGGATACTTGCTTAGAGATGAGTGTGTGTGAGTGTGTGTGTGTGTGTGTGTGTGTGTGTGGCTCAGTGCCTACTGTTTATGGATCATATCAAGACATCATTTCTCCTCTACAGTTTTGGTCTGTTCAACATTTGTCTGTCTGTGAGGCGTGTGTCAGGGTATCACTGTGGAAGAAAAGTGAGAGCAGCTTAAGATTGGTGATCAGGTCAGAAGTTGCATCATTTTAACTGCTGGCCCCTGACCTCTGTCTTGACATCTGGACAAGTTGGGCCAGTGGTCAGTGCTGAGACTTGTGAACAGATTGTGAAAAGTCTCTTGGCTCCCTGTCTGGTGCATGCATACAGGTCAGACATAGACTTACCGTGTCTACACAGCAACACACTCCAAGCTTTGGAGGTGTGAATTGAAACTAGCTCAGCCATAGAAGCCGATGTGCACTACCACAAAGGGAGACAAATGTCATGTCACTCTATGCTAAAAGAATCTAAAGTACGGAAGATTCATATGAGGATCTGATACACAGAGGACTTCTAATTTGCATCAGTCCAGTCTACAACAGACCACTTGTGAAGATGAAGTTTAAGTAACTTTGTATAGATAAATCCTGTTATATTTTGGATTCACAAGTGGGTTAGATTTTTTTTTTTTTTTTTGCATCCCCATCTTCTGTGCCACCTCAGTGGAAGTGCACTCATGCCGTTCATTTCAACACCCCGTCCACAGCCACAGCCTGGTCAGTCCCACCGCAGCCCCAACACTGGCAATCCACAGGGAGCAGTCAATTTCATGTCGTCAAGAGGCAACCCCACCAGAGGAGAGACTGCACTGCTGCTGAGTCACTTCAGTGGTGTTCAGTGGTGCCTGTTCAGATCCAACATACAAAGGACACCACCTACTAAGCCCCCTACTAAACACAATAATTGCTTAGTCGTGGAGCTGGTGTGAGTGAGCTGTCCCTCTGGTGGGCACCACCACACATCTGTCCAACGACAGCCCCCATGGACTCGCCAATACCGGTGACCCCGACAGAACTAAATCAAGGCCACAGACATGGAGAGGGACATTGAAATTGAGGTCGCCATGAAAGCAGGGCATGAAGGGCCACAGAATTTGAGACTTTTTTATGCTGATCGATGAGAATGAGAATGAGGAAGATGATGATACAGATTTCCATCCAGTCTGAGGCTGCATGACAGGGCTGTACTCTACACTTCCTTTCATAATAAATCCTGGCATCAACCAGGCCCGAGAGATACAGACACCTGCAGTGTTGGTCAGGAAATTTGAGCAACACTCTCAGAGATGCATCCATTAAGTGGATGAAACAACTGTGTGGTCCCAGTCTTTCCAGCTGAGCCTGTAGCAAACTCAACTCTGGGTCGGAGCTGGTCAGGGCAGAAAAATCCCACATGACTCTGATGGGAATCAAACCTATAACCTTCCAGCTGGGAGTCCGTGGCGCTAACCACTTCACCATGGTGGCTGGTACCAGGTTACAATTTTTATGTTTGTCCACAGTTACTCCTGTTCATATCTTTTATCTTGCATTGAAGAGTAACATTTCTCTCTCTTCTGGTATATCCTTTTGTAACTGTTGGTCTCTACATTTGCCTGTCTCTGATTAACATTAAGGAAAGAATATTTTTTAAAAAGCTGCTTTTGAAAGTATTTGGTTATACACATGACACTGTACTTGGCATGTACGTGTGTGTGTGTGTGTGTGTGTGTGTGTGTGTGTGTGTGTTTTGTGTGTGTGTATGTGTGTGCGCATGTGTGTGTGTGTGTGTGTGTGTGTGTGTGTGTGTGTGTGTGTGTGTGTGTGTGTGTGTGTGTGTGTGTGTGTGTGTGTGTTTGTGTTTTGTGTGTGTGTGTGTGTGCGTGCATGTGTGCACATGTGTGTGTGGTTTTTATCCTGCAGGCCAAGAAACGATTCAATGACTGCCTGTGCAAGAACTCCAAGCTGCGCGATGAGATCGAGAGTCTGAGGAATGAACACAAACGCTTTGAAAATCTGTACAAGAAGCTGGAGAAGGAACTGCGCAGTTTGCGACGGGAGATGGGGAGACGTGATTGAAAAATCTACCTCTGCTTATGACGCTAGGTACTGTTGTTCATGTGGTTGTTACAGTTACCATCAACACTTTTTGGTTTTATTGTTACTCCAGTTTTTATCTAAAACCTGTATGGAAGGATGAAAACATCTCCGTAAAGTACAAGCTAAGCTCCTGCGTGTACTGATATATTCCATCTTCCTGTATACGTGCTAGAATGGACCCTCACAGTGGATCTGGGAAGAAAATGTTGCCACAAGATACTAAGCATCAGATGTACTGATTATGTCACCAGTCAACAAGTGCATCAGACCATAAGGCAGCACATTGAACTCTGCAAAGATCTACTGACACTGGTCAAGAAAAGAAACCTCCGTTGACACGGCCATGAAACAAAATCCTGTGGCCTTGTTAAACCAATCCTCCATGGTTCACCCATGGGAATGGTGCTGTGGAGGTTCTGTCATGTCACATCCAGTGGCCCTTACACAATGGCGTCTACCAGGGAGCAGTTATGTCCTTTCATGTGTTAATGGAATGCCCTGTGCATGCCTGCATCCTATGTGAACACAGCGCAGGCTTCAAAGGGGGTGCAGGGTTGCTAGCAGCCGAGTTGTTTGGTGGTTGAGGACAGTACGTCTCGGGCTCCTACTCGTGCCTTCGGGTGTAATTTTTTCTTTTTTTTTCTACTGTGACTACCAAGCAGGGTCCAGATAGGTAAAACAATACCTGTTTTGTGGACAGGGATGACGCCCAGGCCAAGATGATCATCCTGAAGGAGAAGGCAGACAAGGACATGCAGCAGCACAACACCACCGAGATGAAGGAGCTGGTTCGCATCATCGACCACGACCGCAAGCTGAAGGAGTTCATGGGCATCAAGGGCAGGAGAGGCAGGAGGACCCTCAGCTGGTGGCCTGGAGACAGAAGAAAGGTGGGAACACTGCTGTGCTGCATGTTGCTGTGATGAGGAAATTTGGGGATGTTGATGAGAGTTAAAGGAATGTTGACCGAATGTTAGGATGCTTATTTAACGTTGAGAGAATGTTGGGAAGAGAGGACATTGATAGAATGCTGACAGAATCGTGGGAAATGTATAGAATGTTAACTGCATGGTAGGATATTGATGGAATATTCATGGCATGATGGGATATCGATGAAATTTGGCAGAATGATGGGGTGTTGATGGAATATGGACAAAACAATCGGGAGATGATGGAATGCTGAGAGAATGATGTGACAGTGATGGGCTGATGACAGAATGTTGAAAGAATACTGGGATGTTAGTTTTATGTGGGTAGGATGATAGAGTTTTGATGGAATATTGACACAATCATCCTGTGTTAGTGAAATTTTGACAGCATGAAGGGGTGTTAAAAGAATGTTGATGAAATGCTGAGCCGTTGAGATGTTGACAGAATGATGAAGTACTGATGGAATGTTATTTAAATGATGGGATATTATATGGGTGTTAACAACATGCTGTGATGTTGATGGAAAGTTGACAGAATGATGAAGTATTGATAGGGATGTTGATTAAAGGAGGGGAAATTATTGTGATCGTGGCAGCATGATGGGACATTGATGGAAAGTTGAAAGAATGACTGGATGTCAATGGAATGTGGACTGAATGTTAAATGGAAAGCTGACAGAATGACTGGGAATGTCAGTGGAAAGTGGACAGAATAACATGGTGTTGACAGAGGCGCAGGAGGCGGAGAAGAAGAAGAAGGAGAGTCAGGAGGATTCGGTGGAGACCTACGAGGCGGCCTTCCACAAGATCAAAGAGCTGACAGGAGAAGATGACCTTGACCTGCTGGTGAACCGGTTTATCAATGTGGAGGACACCAACTTCGCTCTGTTCAACTACGTCAATGAACAGAACAACGAGATCGAAAAGCTCAACGACGAAATCCATGGAGTGAGTGTTTGAATTTGTTTGTTTGATTGTTTGTGTGAGCAGAGGAACAAGACTGAAAAGCTCAGTGGGGAAATTCAAGGAGTGAACTACAGACTAACATAGTTTTAGGTGTGAGGAATAAGGAAGAGTTTATTTCACAGGGGGAAAGCACTCTGTGTTTGTGTATGTCCATGTAATAAAGTGATGCATTAGAATGATAAAAATGATAATGGTAACAAGAATGATAATCTAATGATTAGAACAATGATAATGATATTAATAATGATAAGATAATGATAATAACAGTAATAATAATAACAACAACAGTAATAATGATAATAGCAAAAACAACAGACGACTGATGGTTTCGATGACAGGCAAACAGAATGATGTTGGTGATTGTGGGCATGTATAATGCACTATTAAGACGCGTGAGGAGCACACAGGCACACATCAATCGACAACAGTGACAGTACACACAAATGACGATGACGACGACCTACACATCGAGCGATGACAGTACTCACACACACACAGGACTGATGATGGCTGACGTGGGCTGTGCGCAGATCAAGATGGAGATCGAGCAGTTCAAGGACCAGGGCATCAAGCTGGAGGAGCAGCGGCAGGTGATCCTGAAGCAGCTGGAGGAGAAGCAGAACGGTGCACAGTCGGAGGCCGACGAGTATGAACAGAAGTACAAAGAGGTGGCCAAGATCCTGGATCAGCTCAAAGCAGGTGGGTTGTGTCCCTTGACTGTTATCTTCTGTCAGGTGAATGCCCCCTGTGTTTGCTCTGATCACTGTCTGCATTGATTGTTGTCTTCTGTCAGGTGAATGCCCCTCTATGTTGCTCTGATCAGGCACACTATCATCAGGTACACTATCTCCATTGATCATTTAGTTCTGTTAGGTGTGCATTATCTATGTTGTACTGGCCTGGTTTGCTATGTTCATCAGTTGTTTTCAGGTACTCGCCCCATCTCTGTTGTTCTGGCCAGGTGCTCATTTTCACTGATAGTTTTGTTCTGTTATGATCACACTGTCTGTGTTGGTTAGGCCATGTACAGAGTTTTGTTCTGTTATGATCACACTGTCTGTGTTGGTTTGGCCATGTACAGAGTTTTGTTCGTTATGATCACACTGTCTGTGTTGGTTTGACCATGCACAGTGATTGTGGTGTTCTGTTAGATACACATCAGATTGTGTACAAACACATCACATATTACAGATAAACCATGTCTGTGTTGTTTTGGCCAGATATAGTCATTGCTTTCTCAAATAAATGCAATCAAATTTGCTACTGAAACCAGTTTTGCTGGAGAAAAAGAGTAAGGGGGGTGGGTGGGGGGGAACAGGGTAGGTGTGGGAGAAAGTGGAAGAGGGAGGTGAGCTTGACAAACGAGAACATGGCTGCTGCTTTGCCTGGCAGGAATCGATTCACTGTTCAACAAGATCAACTGTGACCGCTCAGCCATCGATGACATGCTGGGGGCAGCGACTGGGGTCACCGAGGGCAACATGCTGCAGTATCTCGGCATCATTGAACAGCGCACCAATGAACTGTTAGCTGTGCAGACCTACATCAACTCTAAGGTGTGTACCTGTGTGTACTTGTTTGTATGAGTGCATGTCTTTGTGTGCACATGTAAAAGCATGAAAAGAGTCCAAAAAGATGCAGGCAGTTGTAAAATATATCTTAAAAGCTATTGATGTAGACTGTCCAGTTTTTTACCCATTCCTGTTCTACATGTACAACAGGATCATTCACACACACACACACACACACACACACACACTGTGTGTGTGTGTGTGTGTGTGTGTGTGTGTGTGTGCTTTCATACATTCAACATCCTTTGTTACTCGTATGGTAATTGCTCCCTTTGTTTTGTGTCTAAGGACTGACAGAACAGTTTTCTGTGGAACACATGAAACTTTTATGACATGAAAGGTAAATATGGCACACATGGCAGTGGACAAGGGTTCCTGCTGGCTGGCTGTTTTCTGACTCCCCCAAAAGAATTCTAAAGGGTAATCTGAAGTGCTTCACATATGCATCAGTCATGAGTTCAACAGCACCATTGTGTCTGTGCAAATCTCATGCATGGTTTGGCTTCCACATTCCATTGTTAACTTGCCTGGCATGGAATGTACTGCGTGTTGGGCGACCGATGTCAAGAAATACACAGCATCTCTTTCAGTTTTACCTGATCAGGAAAATCTGATAAATCACTTGCAGCAAACTTTGATCTGTTGTAAGCCTTGGGACGCCAGACATGGCCCAGTCTGGTTGAGGTCCAGGAAGAGCTGTGGAGACCGGCAGGGTTTCTGTGGCAGACTGCTGACTTTGCCTTACTGATTGGATGGAGGAATTAGCATGGCGGGGAACACAAAAGAAAGAAAAAGAAATAAAGATCTGTTGTGATGGCACTAACAGCACAAATTTCAAAGGTCAACTGTTATTTTTCAATTTCAAAGGGTAGACCGTCACTTATAGCATATTCTTAAAGATCATTTGGCAAGTCATGAAGGGCAGTACAGGCAAAAGTGGGAACCCTATGGATGCTTTCTGACAGAGACATGCTGGCAATGACTCCATGTCCCGCCTGTGTAGTGGATACACTCTGTATTACATATTCATAGCATTGACACATGCCTTACTCAGTGTAGATACTGCACATGTGCATTAAACATTGTTGACATTGCATCACACAGTAGATCATGTTGACACTGCATTACATAACGTTGATGCAACATCACACATTTTACGGTGATGACATAAGCATCACATAATGGTGACATTACGCAGTGTTCACTCACATATATCACAGAACGTCAAGACTGACACACACACATTACACAGAGCTGACATTGAAGCATGCCATGTGGACGTGTGGTCACAGGACGCAGACAAGTATGATCCCAAGGCTCCAGGACTGTTGGGTGAAGGGCCCTCACCCCCACAGCAACAGATCCCAGTCTTTCCCCCTGCTGTTGGGTAAGTTTTGATGTTTCCTTTTTACACATCTCTTCCCAATAGCACACATCAACACCATCCTTTTAGTCAATATTTTTAACAAGTTTCTGTTTTCCCTGCTATCCACGATTACAGAAAACTAAATCAGCATAAGCAATCAGTGAAAACAGAAAACTGTTTATCATTTACTCATGCTCACAACACTTAGAACAGAGACTCTCTGCTAACCTCTGTAAACTTCCATTGCAAGAAATATAAGTTAAAACAATTTGCAACAAATGAGATCAAATTAAATAAAAATATAGGTATGCAAAAAATTCAGAACAAATACTTGACATTGTAATTTATTGACATTCCCTGTTGATGTTCTAATATAAACTATGTGTTTGTTTTCCCTTTTCATTGCAGGGATGAAGCAATTTTGCGTTTGGCAGCCTCTTATTCTAGACGTTGTTCACTGTCCTCAGAGATGAATATGAAAGTGACGGCAGTGAAGCCAGCGAGGATGAGATGCGACCTTTCACCCGCAATGAACTCCAAGCGAAGGTGATGAAGACGGTGCAGAAGAGGGGGAGTCGGCGGCCAGGAAGGAGGGCTTCAAGTACGACCTGTCCAACGCCCGGGAGAAGGCCCAGAAACACAAACAACAGAAAGACGGAAAGAAATAAACCTGACACAGACACAGCCATCCTTGAAGAAAGTGGGAGGGAGGAGGGAATGGGTGGGTGAAAGGGCATGAAGAAGGGTTGGGAGGTAGAGATCAGCTACAAGAGTAGGGGTTGTGGTGGGAGAAGGTGCAGAGGCAGTAGAGCATTGCCAAGACACACAGGGAGCAAGTAACTCAGGAGTGCAGGCCGGACAGGTCTCTCCACTGCTTTATACCATTCTTTTTTCGCTGTGGGAAAAGCCGTCATACTGATCTTAACTCTCCTATCCTCGTAGCCTTTCTCTCGTACAGCGTTGGCCTGTTTAAAACCCCAGTGTTTGTAGTTTCTCCCAGCACTCCGTTAAAGTCTTCCTGTAAGTAAGGAGCACGGCAGACCTTAAACACAGGATTGGGGCAGCTGTGGACGTGATCAGTTACGAGCTGGTCTGCAGTGATGATCAAAGGAGTCTTCTACAGGCGTGAGATGTGCCTGTTTCAAGACATACAGAGGTGTTGAGGAGAGGGTGGGTGGGGAAGGGGCTGGGGAGATTCTGATTTTAGTGACTGGAATGGACAGAAGGTGTGGGACAGCTTCAAGCAGAAAGCAGAGACATACTGTGATCAGACACATGGTGCAGTGCATCCATTGTCCTGGACTGTGTGCATTCTGTGTACATAAACTTTACTCTGGACACGTCATAAACTTTACACAGATTATCCAAAAAATGTATGTAATGTGTTTGATTATAAGATGACATGCAAACAACATCTGTGTTTGATTGTCTTTCGTTGAAGACAAAGTAGATCTTGGTAGCATGAAATCCCGATTTTTCTGTGATGCTTTTTGTGTGATGATGGCAATTATTAGCACTGTGATGTTGTGTATTATGACAGGAGAAAGCCAGTAACAGTAAACACACAAATGAAGTTTGATGCCTGAAAACAGTCTACAATGACTCCATTTTACTGTGACCATGGAGGTCTCTTTGTTTCTGTTCTAACCCAACAATTAACATGTCTCATTTGTGTTGGACAGGGATAAACTTCTTGAAGTTGAAATTCAACTTTTTCGCGAGCTAGCTACAGGCTCATTTCACCTCCTGTACCATTAACAGTTGGGTTGACACTTCGACCAGAACGATCAGGGGTGGCTCTGAGCAGCTTTAGTACCATTAACAGTTGGGTTGACACTTCGACCAGAATATACAAGAAAGTCGAGGGGTTTGAGCCTTTAGTTACTTTCTCTTGTCATTTAAGAGAAAACAGAAAGAGAAAGATAAAAAAAGAAGAATGAGAAAAGTTAATGCCGACTTGTTCACTTTCGATTTTTGCCATTGTGAATATTTCATGAATATACAAGTGAAAGTCTTTTGACCTGTGACTTTGCTTTCAGCAGTGTGCGTGTGTTCATGCACATGAATGGAGGTGCTTGCATATTCTGTGTGTGTTTGTGTGTGTTCGTGTGTGTGTGTGTGTGTGTGTGTGTGTGAGCGAGTCAATAGGTGTTTATTTCAGTATATCTGCATTTGTACATGCACAATCACATATGTACAAAGGTGTGTGTGCATGTGTTTGTGTATATGAGAGAGAGAAAGAGAGAGAGAGAGAGAGAGACTGCTCGTTTACATGACAATGAAACTTTTCATATGAACACACACATGCATGCACACACATATCCAAACATACACATACCAGACCAGCCGCCGTGGCGAAGTGGTTAGCGTCGCGGACTCCCGGCTGGGAGGTCGTGGGTTCGAATCCCATCAGAAGTCGTGTGGGTTTTTCTGCCCCGACCGGCTCCTACCCAGAGTTGAGTTTTGCTGCGGACTCAGTTGGGAAGACTGGGACCACACAGTCGAGTTTCATCCACTTAATGGATGCGTTTCTGAGAGTGTTGCTCAAATTTCCTGACCAACACTGCAGGTGTCTGTATCTCTCGGGCCTGGTTGACGCCGGGATATATTATGAAAGGAAGCGTAGAGTACAGCCCTGTCATGTAGTCTCAGACCGAAATGGAAATCCGTAGCATCATCATAATCATCCTCATTCTCATCTATCAGCATAAAAAAAAGTCTCAAATTCTGTGGCCCTTCATGCCCTGCTCTCATGGTGACCTCAGTTTCGATGTCCTCTCCACATCTGTGGCCTTGGTTTTTGGTTCCGTCGGGGTTACGGTATCGGCGAGCCCACAGGGGCTGTCGTTGGACGGACGTGGTGGCGCCCTCCAGGGAGAGCTCACTCACGCCGGCTCCGCGACTAAGCAATTATTGTCGTCAGTAGGGGGCTTAGTAGGTGGTGTCCTGCGTATGTTAGATCAGAACAGGCGCCACTGAACACCACTGAAGTGACTCGGCAGCAGTGCAGTGTCTCCTCCAGTGGGTTTCCTCTTGACAACTTGACATTGACTGCTGCCCTGTGGATTGCCCGTGCCGGGGCTGCGGCGGGGCCGACCGGGCCGTGGCTGTGGACAGGGTGTCGGAATGAGCGGCGTGGGTGCACTGCCTCTGAGGTGGAACAGAGGTTGGGACAGCAAAAAACAAACAAACAAACAAACAAACAAACATACACATACCTACAGATACATACAGAAGAACTGCATTACACACTTAGATATACATTCACAAATGTTAACAATTTTATTGGAATGCATTACATATCTACAAGTAATAACACGACATGGATATCTGTCAGAAGATTATCTCACTAAATGAGTAGTGTGAGTGATATTCAGTTCATACTATTTATAGCCTAGCACATCATCAGCTTAGGTATCACATGGTAAGACAAAATATATCAATCACACCACCAATAAAACGATTTCCAAAATGAAAAACCACAGTGTAATTCATTCTATCCTGTTTAATGCCACAAGATGGACACCAGACACCTCCACAGACAAAATGACATATAAACAGATGAACTTTGTGACTTTCAGAGGGGACATTATCCCACAACGGACATACAGTCAAAGTCTGTGATACTGTGAGACACCAACTATGAAGTTCCTCTTGAACAAAACCAGACATCGCCAACATTGTCCAAAAACAACACATGCAGTGTACAGTAATTTCACTGACAGTCGCTCATCTGCTCTGGTGATGGACGGAAGTGTTTCCCGTGTAATCTACAGCAGCCAAAATGCTGACATGAAGAACAGGCATCAGGCAGGCACTGGTTTGATACGATCTTCAACTTATTTCAGAGTGGGGTGAAGTGCTGGCCTCTCAACCATTGTGTGGGGCATGGCAGTGAGCTCCTGAGAATCTTCAAAGAAAACTGAAAGTCTGTTTTACACACACACACACACACACACACACTTGCACAGAAAACCTGCATTACAACTATCAGAAAACCCTAACAACAGTGCTGGCAGTAATCAGTCTATAATCAGACAACCCTATTGCCATCCACAGCACTGATACTGGAAAGTCCATTGTTTTGTAAAACTGGAAAAAAAAGCTACAATATTTTACATATCACAACAAACAAATGTGAAAACGAAAAGAAAAATCTGACAATTTACTTTTCAGTCCCACACATTTATCACAGTCCGCTTCCCTAGACACCTGATCATTTCTAACATGCAAGAGAACATGACACATCCACATGTGATTCCAACTCTGCATCATACCCTACAAATAACTATCATTCTCGTTTTTTATATCCAATCCTGAAAATATTGTCAAAAGAACACTCTTTCTACATCATTTCCACACCCCATTCCCTCCAGCCCTGTCCCTGTCTTTCTCTGTGGTCCCACTGCGCCCATATACATATCATGAGTCAATCTGAATTATGACACCATCTCGCCCCACCCCCCCCCCCCCTCCCTCCCTCCAAGTGCAATAACCTGTATCGCCCGAGTTTTCCTGCTGTTTTGTTGATATTCCTGGTGTCTCCTCTCTCCTGCTCTTTCAGTGGCATTACTTCTCTGTTGCTTATTCCGGCTTTCCATACACAGCCTCATCTGAACTGATCCTGTCGCAGTCTCAGCCAGCACTCCTAAGACAGCAGTTCATATCATGTCAAGGCATGCTCCCTGCCCTGTGTGCTAGCTTCCCACCCAAGTGGGCGTTTTACAACAATACAGGCTAATGGCGATGCTCTGGCTGTCTCAGGTCTTTAGTCATCCATGTCATATGCGTTCATCACAAGGCGCATGAAGTGTCATAGGTACAATGTCAAAATGAGGGTGAAATTATTAAAAAAAAAATCCCTGACTGAAACCATATATTGTCAACATTAAAACCGGGATATACTGACAAGGTAAGAACATGTCTGAGAACAATTTAATGAAAACTGTATAAAACCTTCAAATGCACATGGAATTTGAATCGTTTTAGATAAATATAAGAAAGGACACCTCTGAAAAATTCCCCAGGAGCACACACACACATGCTCAAACTAAAGAATAAATGCTAAGCAGATAAAGATTTCATTTTTTAGTTAGGGTTTTTTGACGTTCAGAAACTCAAGCCAATTCCACTGGACAACAGCTCACAGTCTCCACCCGATCACAGAACTCGCCATGATAAATAATAAAAATCAGATTATGTCAGATCACATACGGGTGGATTGGATGGTATGGTGGGGGGGAGGGGGGCAAGGGATACAAAGACAAGCAAGGGGAAAGTAGTATGAACCACCAACCACGCATGTTTTGAAACAAATTGACCACAAATACTAAAATTTATTGTTTCGTTCTCTAGTTTGTTTATACTTTGTGTGTGTGTGTGTGGAGGGGAGAGAGAGAATGTGTGTGTTCCCGCCAACATGCACACTTCTCCTGCTTCATCCCCAGTGTGTTCTTCCGTCCCCTGCCAACACTAACTGCTGCACACAAGTATCTTACAAAATACACACATGCATCCAGATAAAAATGCACCAATGAATACAACACGCGTTTACCCCAAGACTGGTACTTCCTGATCTAACTGCAGACATCTGGTTTGAGTGCACTGTCATGACCAGCTGTTACTACCATTGCTTCATTTCTACGCTGCACTGAACAGGAGATGGGGAGGTGGGGGTGAAGAAGGAACGGATGACGGGGATGGCGCAGAGAAGACTTAAACAGATCATGTGACCCATAACCACCAACGAAATAAGACCGAAAGTGGAAGTTATCGAACAACCCATTCTGCAGCGGTCCTCCATGATTCTGTGACGCATGTTCTCTCTAGAGCTGACCACGTCTGTGTGCTGTAGCCAACACCCTGCAGACAACAGAAGCAAGGGGATATGTTCCAAGCCAGGACAGAAGAAGTCTGTTCAAGGCCAGAACAGTGTCACCGCACCACAACCATTACTGCACACCATCATTTTGAATTCCAAAGTCACCCTGAAGGTCTCTTCGTTTCTTATCTTCCTCATCGTTGATGAAGACGAGGACCTCGGCGATGCCAGGCTGGGTGATAGGCACAAAGCGAAGACCAATGGCCTGAGAGGCTCCCCCCTCCAGCTCCAATTCAGACTCCTTGAACTGCACCAAGTCGGGGCGATCGGTCAGGACCTGGAGTGACACACAACAAGGACGCGTCATGCAGAGATGCGACTCACAAAGCAAACACCTCTAAGAACATGCTTGTTCCACACAGCTCAGTACATATGGTACTTATCGACACCACATGAAATGTGTATACCTGATGTCGGCCTTATGACCTTGTCTTCATACGGTATGCATACATTGCAAAATAAATGATGACATGTCATTGATAATGCTTTGTAAAGGAGCGGGGTTTGACAAACCATTTACTTTTCAGTATTTGCTAACAACACAGCAAAGTGTCACACCATTCACAGAATGGGATGGAGACATGACAGTCTACCAATATTGAAGCATTTGTAGAACAGAGTTATCCTATTCATTCTTAGGTCTAAAACTGTGATCAGAGTAGTGACATCCTTTACTGAATGTGTGTTTATATAGCATCATTCTCCCTGAGAGCATTTAGAGAGACAGACAGACAGACAGACAGAATGCTGCTTATAGCCCAGCCGACCACAAAGGGTCATATCAGGGCTGTCACCTCGTTGCCTGAGAGAATTTACACACATGGAATGATATTGTAATCTTTATGCAGCATAGAGAAGGATTATCACAGACAATGAACAAATGTTTGCTTATGAAGCATGAAGTACAACATACTGTCCTTGCTGTGTTCACCTCTAAAGTGGGGGATACAACACAGTATAGACTTGAAGTCTTTTAAATAACGTCAAAAGAGTGGGACTGGGGTGCGAACACAGAACTTGAAATGTTTGCACATCACCATATATGAAGTATGTCATATAACATCAAGGGGAGGTGGTGGGGGTGCAAAAATAGTACTTGAAATGTTTGCACAACATGAAGCATGGAGTATGTCCCAACACACACCTTGAAGTTTTTGCGTAACGGATAAGGGTTGGTGTAGGTGATCCTCTTGTTGCAGCCCTTGCCGCCGCCGACAGGCAGGGTGAGGGTGAAGGCGCGGGACACGATGGGGGCGCGGCAGGTGGTGCACACCAGCCAGGAGCGCACCAGCTGGTGGTACTCCACATCCACCACATTCAGGAAGAAGAACTTGGAGCCCGTGGTCAGCGGCCGCACAGCTACACCCAGCTCGTGCACTGCCCCTGCCGCTAGCACAAAGGGGTCTGCAGGGGCCAGGGTCATCTCCTCAGGGTGGGAGGAGAAACAACGCACCACCGTGTGTGGCCTGTGTCCCTCTGCGGATTATACAGCGATAATCAACATCATCATCATTCTCATCATCATCATCATCATCATCATCATCTTCATTATTATTGTCAATCATCATATACACTATCACCAACCTACCCTTAATACTTATACAGTCACTCTCACAGACATGGCTTTAATCGTTATACGGCTATTATCACAACTACGGCATTAATCATTTTACTATCATTATCACATACATGTATACCAGAGCATATGATTATAGTCAATATCAAACACATGGCAATACGCTTTATAGAGTCATTCTAATAGACATGGCTTTCATCATTATACAGCGATTCTCAGGCATGGCATTACCTTCAACACTGTCATTCTCACAGACATGGTAATAATCTTTACATATTATTAACACAGACATGTTGTTAGTCACTATCATGGACAAGGTCATTACTCATATTACCAATCTTACAGCTATGACATTAATTCTTATGCAGTCATTCTCATGTATATGGTATAAATCAATACTCATTTTCACAGAAACAGCATTAACCTGTATACAGCCATTCTCTCACATAAGGCATTAGCCTAATGCCTACCGGATCGACCGAGATCGACCGCAAGATTTCCTCCTTCTGAATACCGGATCGACCGAGATCTACCGCTGAATACTAGGTCAACTACTTTCACTTTCACCATCACATATCCCAGAATGTAATCACGACAGAAGAGTCTTCCAGTACAGTTGTTTCTGGACGCCATTTTGGTTTTTGCTGCACGAGTTTTGGTGGAGTAGTTTTTGCTGCTGTGAATTTTCAAAGTTCGTTTTTTTTTTTCGCAAAGATTTTCGGGAAAATGGTGGATCACATAACTATACAACTTGTGGAATTCATTTTCTGATGTGATAGTGATGAAGAAAGTGTATTGGAGGGCTACACTCTTGAAGAATATTTTAAGCAAGACGATTCGGACGTTGATCTTGACCTAGTTATAAATAAAGATCAACTGCTGACTGATTTTGAGTCTGGAATCGATAATGATTCGGGTGATAATAATGACGATTTTAACTGCCAATTGCTGCTGGGCCCAGCCCCCCCAAAGAAAGAAAATTCAAAAAACAAAAGTTGCTAGAGATTCTTTAACTGTTGACTGGAGTGGTAGGCTACAAGAAGTAAAGCCCCCATAAAGTTTCGCTTGTTCTGACAGCCAGGAAACCGGGTCAGTCAGTGGGGTGTGTCCCATGATTTGCCTGTGGGAGTGTCACCTTTAGCCTTCTGATTCCAGAGGAATTTTGGCAGACTTTTAGGGAGAAACAAATTTATTTGCTGCACAAAAGCAAGTGAAAAAGGATAAGCATAAACTCTGACCTGAAATAAAAACTGCCTCGTTTATCAAAAAGCAAAGAGGTGATGGACAAGAGGTACATCATCACCACAATGTGTGTGTGTCGGGGGGGGTGGGGGGGGGTGGGGGGTCCATTGTTTAGTGCAGTTGTGCAAAAGCACTTTTTTGCTGAATTCCATCACAATTTCAAGACCAGTATCCAGTAATCTGTTTGTGTTCTTTTTTGTCCCCTCAGTAGTTACAAGACAAATCTTCTTGTATGTGATGCCTTCAGTTTAACAAAATTGTTGTTGAAGTTCGGGTGTTTTTTTTCCTTCACCACAAAAGTTGATTATTTAGTATGCAGACCATATAGAATGACTTTATTTTGTTCCTGAAGGATTCAGTACTTTGTTTAGACTTGGAAACTCACTATGTGCTCCTAATCCATGACATTCTGTGGGTACAGTGAATTTTGAGAAATTTTTTTTTGCACCGAGAACACCAAGTAGAGTGAGTCTTTTCATTTCTTTTTCCTCGTGTACCAGTTCATTATATATGGGAAAAAGTGGCTGGTTTGGAGTGAGTGTCTTTGAATTTTTTTCATTACTTATATAGAATAGATGAGTTAAAAGCAAATTTTTAACTGACACTTCTTTATGGAAGTATGTAAGTGTTGCAGAGCTACCTCCCTTGGCATGGTATTCTCATGGTCATATAGCACAGTCATGCGGTAGGCAGAGGGATACTTGTCATACAACCATTATCACAAACATACCATTGTTACACAGTCATTCTCATAGACATCCTGTAATGAACAAAATCATGAAGAATACAAAAAAGAAAATAAAATGATTAAAATTCTAAAGAACAATAGAATTAAACTGCAGAAAATGATAACCTCCTGAAAAAAATAACAGGTGGACAGAACAGATGAAATCATGAAGAACCGAACAGAGCTGTACAGACAGATGCAGTGAAACCAATCTCTGTCATTCTTTAACAGGGCATTACTGAATTTGTCAGTACACATTATTGTTTATTTGTATAATTCTTCTCACACATCATGAGGTCTGCCAGGATATTTTCTGAAAGCAAATTCAAGTGCTGACATAGTGTGTGTTTCACTGACGTTTTTATGGCTGAATGCACCAGTATTGTTGAGAATACACTGATAAAAAATGTCGACTTTCTTGGAGTTGTTGGGGAAGTTACAGCAGGAACAAGTGTCCCTGGGGATAGCTGCCACTGTGTTGAATAAACAGAAGTGACGAAAGGAAAACTAACAAGCAACTTGCATCACCTTCATTGGTTTTTGATCACAGCAATGCAGATGTCTGTCTGGTAATGACATTTCTAAAGCTGTGTGGCATTTCATGGAACCAGTAAGTTTTGAAAGTGATCAATGATGTTGGCTTTGACTCCATAGATGTTCTCAGGAGTTTTTTTTCACCAGAAAATAAACCGAGTGACCAAACAACCGAACAAAATTTAATCAAGCTAAATATGATATGGTGAAGAGGTAAAGACTGGCACCTTTATAGATGAGAAAAGAATGACCTAGCTTTTAAAGAGAACAAGAGAAGCAGAAAACAGAAAATGATAAATGAAATCATGAAAAAAAAACCCTCTCGTCCCCTATTCTTTTCTTCCTCATCTGCTGTCGGATCAAGTAACAGGTCTTAGGTAAAGCACACACAGAGAAGCAATGATCAGAATCAGACATACGTAAACAAACCAGCTAACTGACATAGTGATTGTCAAAATCACACACACACACACACACACACACACACGCACACACACACAGACCAGCAGACAAAAGACAAGGACCCAGCCCACTGACTTGAGAAGCAGACTGATGCGGGAGGTCTGAGCCTCGATGCAGTTGATGTCCACGCGCTGCAGGGAGTGCACGTAGCACTGCCACACCTGGATGGGGCGGGACAGGAAAGGGTCGATGTAGATGGTGATGAAGAAACGCTTTCACCTGTGGCGAGGGCCCAGCGCAACCTGCACAGAAGACCAAGGTGGTTCACTAGGCAGGCCTGGCCCTCAGAGTCCAAGGGAAAATCAGGAGGGTGGGGGGCAGGAATGCAGTACAGGGCAGTACAGTGCTGGTGGTCATGTGCTTCCACATGTGTCTAACATCAGTGGAAAAAAAATTGACTCAGTTCTTCATAAACACACTAAAAACACTTCTGTTACTTCCTTTCATTTGCTCAAACTGAGAACACAACTCATTCTCTTAAATTGACTGTTCTCAAATATCTGTATGGAAGTTACCAATCTCTTTGGGTTTTCCTTTTACACAAAAAAAAATTAATGAAAAAACTGTGCCCACATATGGAGAACTGGCATGCCTGGTTCATGAGAATATGAACTGAAGCTATGGAACCAGACTAAGGGTCACACAAAACATGTCAAAAAAGATTCTACAACATCAATGTTGATTGTTAAGATATGAAAATGCAAGTAAAGAGCATGTGACGTTAAAAGAAGAAAAGGACAAATGATTAATCTAATGGCTGCCATCCACGATACCAAACACCATATTCCTCACAACACATCCAATGTTTTAATCTTCACTGTGAGCACACACACACACACGCACACACACACACAAACACATCCATACACACACACACACACACACACACACACACACACACACACACACACACACGCATGCACTCACACACACACTAAACACACTCTGACATGTACATGTACACACGTACACATGCACACACAGCCATAAAGGGACCTCCTTTACAGCACACAACCAACCACAGGGAGGAGAAAGGTGAAGCGGACATGACATGGAGTGGCTCAGGGCCAGGGACAGACCTTGAGGAAGATGTCGTGGGGCTCCCCAGGCTGAGTGGGCTTACAGTCCAGGATCACATTGGGGTCGCTGCATCGAGTGAACACCTGGGTCACTGTTGACCCTCCCACTGGAGCACCTGCAAACACCCAACAACCCCATCATTAAGAAATGAACACACACACACACACACACACACACACACACACACACACGAATGTACGAACGAAATATCAGGTGAACAGGCAAACTTCTGTCAAGAACACACATCCACCCTGACAGCTAGACGAATATATGCACATGCAACAAAAGAATGAGATGCATTGGAGTCTGGTTACTCATTCTCCCAAGATCAGGCAACTCAAATGTAGTAAAAAGACGTATCTTGTGACCATCAAGTCACATCTGTTGAGCCAGCAGCTCCCTGTCTTCACAAACAGCAGATGGGCACCCTGCAGACAGTGATTTGACCTGCAAGCGTACACATCCAAGAACATACCTTTCTTATTGTGACGTGGGTATGACAGATGACTCACCTGAAAAAACGTGGGAGAGGCAATGATTCAACTGGTACGGTGTGAAAGGGAAAAAACTGACACCGAAGAATGGAAGGAACAAATGACAAACCAGTCAGGTGCTAGAGGGAAGATAAATTTAGCAACAAGGAGCTGAAGGTATATCTAGCAAGGAAGGTAGGAAAGGTAAATTTGATAGCAAGATATGAAAGGAAAGGTAAATTCACCAGCATGGCAGGGAAGGGAGGCAAATGTCACAGCAGGGCGTGGAGGAGAAGGTAAACTTGACAGCAAGATGCAGAAGGGGATGTTAATTTAATAACAAGTTGTGGAAGGAAAGGCATGTATAACAGCAAGGTGCTGATGGCATGGTAAATTTACAAGCAACGTGCTGAAGGGGAGTACAGTTCTGCAGACAGTGAATGGGAAGGTTAAATTTACTGCAAGATATGGACAAGAAGGTTAGCATAACAACAACAAAAAGATACTGAAGGAAAGGAGACTTTACAACCAAAGCATGGAAAAGGAGCAGGCAGGGAAAAGGGGAGAGATGAGGTGGCTGATGTCACTGCAAAATATGGAAGAGAAGAACAGGGTGGGAAAAGGAAAGTGGGGGGCGTGGGTGGAAACGGGATGGAGGATTTAACAGCAAAGTATGGAAGTGACAAGACACTCACCTGGCAAGGTATGGAAGGGCGGCAGACGGACGGACTTCCTGAGGAAGCAGTTTTTCCGGGTGATAGAAGCGGAAGGTCTGGTCCACCACATGGGGCTGGGGTTCCACTCGCAGACGCAGAATGGACATGGGCTTGCTGTCTTCCGCCAAAAACTCCACCTGGCAGACGCACAAGAACAGAGATGTAAGAAGTACGGGATGCTGGTGGTTTACGTGGGGATCATTGGTGGGTACAGTCAATGCATAGCAGGGAAGTATTGCATTATCAATACTCTGCACAGGAGCAGTCTTGGCTGCATGTATTGCTGACAAACAAGACATGACATTTGCAACAGTATCATTACCATGCTGTGAGAATGTATTCATATCATTTTATACTGTTAACACACTATTTGGGTATAATTATGACGCATGTCTGGCTATCTTTCAAACTCACATGGTATAAATCTGATGAGTATCTTTTTCATCCTATTCTACATCAATCTAACATCCAAACACTTTGCCTTTCTCTAGCAAAGTTTGGAAACATTCTCTTTCAAATGAAGAAACTAACTTTCTCACCCATTCTGCTGAAATCTAACCTTCATATAAGCCACAGGTAAACACCCAATCTCTCTATCACAGTACTTCTTTCACCCTGTCTACATGAATATAAGTGGTTAATATGTTGTCTCTTTTTGTAGCCTAGTCTCTTTCTCACCCCCTGTCTACATCAAATTGAGTCCCTCTATCTCTCTTCCTGTCTATATCTCTCTCTACTACTACTACTACTATCTCCCCCCCCCCCCCCCCTCTTCCCTCCCTCCCCTGTCCCCCTTTCCTTTCCCTTTCCTCCCCCACCCTCGTTCCCCCCTTCCTCCCTCACCCACTCCCTCCCTCCTTCTCTCTCCCAACCCCTCCCTCACCCTGCTCACCCTAATCAGTTTGCTGTGCAGAGATGTGTCTTTGTTCAGGAGTTCCTTGTCCGTCGCTTACACACTGCACAAAATGTGCACATGGTTGTTGCCTGCATTTCTCCACACAGAAGCAAGTCACATGGATGTGCATGTTCATACCATTCATTTCACACCACCAGATCATAGATTCCTTCAACCTCGATCCTGTAAAAACAGACATGGAAGCTCCAGAAGACAATGTGCTCACTTTGGAAGAGATGGAATTCCAAGTCAGTGGTTTGAGTCTTATTTGTTTCTCCCTCTCTTTCTGCTTGATGGTGAAAAATGATCTGAGTGCTAGTCGTTTAACTGAGATGATCAACTGAAGATCCGTTATGAAGCACATCCTGAGCCCTTAGTAAAAGAACCCACGGCAACAGGGAGGTGTCCACGGCAACATTTTGTATCGTGTATTTTGCTTAGCGCACAAATACATTCTCAGGTACTAAAAGAAGAAAAAACAAATGTGCATGGTATTTTATCATGACAACCTGCTCCCTCTGTGGTTAATTCACACAGAATTAAGCTGTTGTGATGAAAACGTTTATACCATGATCAGTTTTTGAGGCACATCTTTCTTTGCGGCATATGAGTCAACAGAACCTGTGAAGATCCCAAAATGTCATTGAAAGTACTTTCATATATTGTCCAATGACAATAGGTTATAGAGAAGCCATGACAGACACTTTGACTGTCAGGAGTGTCCAAAGCCCCAGTCCCTTCTCTCTCTCTCTCTCTCTCACACACACCACACACACACACACACACACACACACAACATACACACACACACGCACGCTCACACACACATGCACGCACACACACACACACAATCTCACATACACACACACGCGCACGCTCACACACACACACACACACACACACATACACACAATCCATCTCTTACACACACACACGCACACAATCTCTCTCTCTCTCACACACACACACACACACACACACACACACACACACACACACACACACACGTGCGCGCACACACACACACACACACACACACACACAAACACACACACACACACACACACCACACACATACGCACGCACACACACACACACACACACACACACACACACATACACACAGACCAGCACCTGGGCATGACCGAATGGTCGGCCTGGAAGGACTGGTACTTGAAGGGGATGTGCACCATCTCTTTGGGGCGCAGCAAGATCTGCGGGGCATCCGGCGACGACTGGGCGCTGAACATCCCTTCCTCCATGGGCGTGCTCAGTCCACACAGCTGCTTGTAGTGACGCCACTCCCCCGGCCTCCGTTAC
>JADBJO010011749.1:40000-57500 GCA_016801955.1 Conus betulinus | reverse complement strand
GAAATTAAGTGAAATGATTTTGGTGTCAATATGGCATTCATAAACTCTGTAGCATTTCCGTACATTAGAACGATCTTTACTATGCATTTGGAAATGTCATAAAATCAACGTTGGCTATGTGTAATATGTACTGTGTGTGTGTGTGTGTGTGTGTGTGTGTGTGTGTGTGTGGGTGTGTGTGTGTGTGTGTGTGTGTGTGTGTGTGTGTGAGTGTGTGTGGATGCGCGTGTGCCCGTGCGTGTGTGAAATAACACCTTCCTACTTAACCCCCGTCCCATCCCTTAAGAAAAAGAGGAGGGTGGGGGTTGGGGATGGGGCAAGAAATATATACAAGGGAGAAAAACGAAAGACTGTAAGAATAAAATGGAATTCGTAATTGTTACAATGAAGAAAAACACCGCATTAACGAATTCCATGTACTCTCTCTCTCTCTCTCTCTCTCTCTCTCTCTCTCTCTCTCTCTCTCTCTCTCTCAAATTTCAGGCCATGGACGCTACGCTGCAGTTTTTCAACCCAGCCCGCGACTATTACGAATTTCAGAACAGCACGTCGAATGGAGACCTGACAGGGGAAGGGTCAGATATTTGCCTGACCTTCCTGGGGTCAGCCTCGTCTGCCCAGGTGGTGGACAACCTCTCCGTCATGGCCAGAATGCACTGCGTCTGCCTGTGGGCGGAGCCGCCAGGATCACCTACATGACGTCATTTGAGTTTCCGGTTTGTTTTGGATCTTTTCATCGCGGTCGAACACATGGCAGTGATTTAGAATGCGCTAGATGTAATGCTTTACAACATAAAGCGCTGATGTGAACAAACGTGTGTTATTTTGATACCTTACAATATGATTCGATCCAGTACAAGACAGTGCGGTACAGAGCAATGACTAAAAACAATACGATGTAAATGCGATAGAGTACAATGCACAATGCACAGCGTGCATTTTTGATGCACCACAGAGCAATGAAATACTATACAACGATTTCCAGTCCAACGCGAACATGACATTGAATGCAAGGTAGTGTGTACATGTGACCATACATAGCGAAGTCTAAAACTCTGGAACGCTTTGCAGGAAGGCAGAAACAAACGCAAAATAGACAGTGAAGCACAATATGAAATGTGCAATGCAGAACAGAGAAACACAACACAAAAATGCAACACAGGACAGTGAAGCACCCTTTGAAAAATGCAACACAGGACAGTGAATCACCCTTTGAAAAATCCAACACACAGTGACAGTAAAGCAACCCGTGAAAAAATGCAACACATGACGGTAAAGCACCCGTTGAAAAATGCAACACAGGACAGTGAAGCACCCGTTGAAAAATGCAACACATGACAGTGAAGCACCCGTTGAAAAATGCACACATGACAGTGAAGCACCCGTTGAAAAATGCAACACAGGACAGTGAAGCACGGTACAAACAAAAATGCAGGATAAAGAAGGGCACTTCGAAAACAAAACGCAGTTGACGACAGTGAAAAACACAGTACGAAAAGAAATGCAGTGTGGGACAGTGAAGCGCTAGAAACAAAAATCACACTGCAGGACAGTGTAGCACAGTGCAAAAGGTAGCAATGCGAGACAGGAACAACATGTGAAGCGGGATTGAAAAAAAAAAAAAAAAAAAGCGTATGCTATACCAGACAGTGAAACACAGCCTAAAAACAAAACAATGCAAAATCAATGAAACACACTACCACAAACTGCTATATGCAGAACTGAGCAAGTTCCCGTCTCTCACTCTCTGACTCTCACTCCAGTGCAGTTTTTGCTATGGGTAACAGCAACGGGTGTGCGCCAAGGGTACCCGCTCTCTCTAACACTCTGTTGCATGCAACCCTTCCCCGGAGGATATTGCAGCAGGAAGCGCTTCCAGACTCCAACCATCTTATCATCTTGTAAAAGGGAGTGGGGGGGGGGGGGGGGGGGGGGGGACACACTTTGCAGTCTTTCTGTGGCAGATTGCACCGAGTTATAAGGTGAAGGGGATTTCCGGAGGCGAATAGGAATGGGGGAAGGGGAGGGGGTGGGGGAGGAGGAGAGATCAGTGAATCAGCAATCTGAAATAAACCACAAAACCAGACACGGCATCCAGAATATATTTTTTTCGAGTTCTTCGTTCTTTCTTTCTTTTCTTTTCTTTCTCCCCTTCCTCCTCTATGCTCCTCCCCAGCTTTTGTGTGTTCCTAGAGGATTGGGATGGGGCGTAGGGGAGTTTAATGTGTGTGTGTGTGTGTGTGTGTGTGTGTGTGTGGTGTGTGTGTGTGTGTGTGTGTACATTTGTGTAGTTTGTGTGTGTGTGTTTGTGTTTGTGTGTGTATATGTGTGTGTGTGTGTGTGTGTGTATGTGTGTATGTTGTGTGTGTGTGTGTGTGTGTGTGTGTGTGTGTGTGTGTGTGTGTGTGTGTGTGTGTGTGTGTGTGTGTGTGTGTGTGTGTGCTTTACATGCGTTTTAACGATGTCTTGTGTATACCAAGTTTCTCCGCTTTGTAGTAGTAGTAGTAGTAGTAGAAGTAGTAGTAGTAGTAGTAGTAGAAGAAGAAGCAACAACAGCAGCAGCAGCAGCAGTAGTAGTAGTAGTAGTAGTAGTGGTGGTGGTGGTGGTGGTGGTGGTGGTGTGTGTGTGTGTGTGTGTGTGTGTGTGTGGTGTGTATGTATGTGCGTGAGTGTGTGCGTGGTTGCGTGCGTGTGTGTGCGTGCGTGCGTGCGTGCGTGTGTGTTTCTGTGAGCGTGTGTGTGTTTGTGTGTGTCTGTCTGTCTGTCTGTGTGTCTGTCCGTCTGTGTTTCTGTGTGTGTGTGTGTGTGTGTGTGTGTGTGTGTGTGTGTGTGTGTGTGTGTGTATGTGCGAGCGTGTGTGTGTGTGGCTGCATGCGTGTGTGCGTGCGTGCGTGTGTGTGCATGTGTCCGTGTGTGAGTGTGTTTGTGGTGTGTGTGTGCGTGTGTGTGTGTGTGTGTGTGTGTGTGTGTGTGTGTGTGTGTGTGTGTGTGTGTGTGTGTGTGTGTGTGTGTGTGTGCGTGCGTGCGTGTATGTGTGTGTGTGTGTGTGTGTCTGTCGTCTGTGTGTGTGTGTGTATGCGCGTGCAAGTCTGTGTATGTGTAGCTGCGGGTGCTCGTGCATGCGTAGCGCGGGTGCTGTGTGCGTATGTCTGTGTGTATGTGTGTGAGGGTGAGGGGGGGGGGGGGGGGGGTATCAGTTTTGTTTAAAAAGGGGGAAATGCAAGAAAACGGGAAACTACTGCATGACGAAAAGTCATTCTCGTTGTGTCCAGGCGCAGTGGTCTCCTCTACCCCTGTGCAGCTTCCAGATGACCTCGGAGACAGTAAGGAGACTGTAAGGAGTGAGTTTGCTGGATGTGCTCAGCAGTTCGCCTGATGGTCGCAACCGTTCGTCTGGGCTGTGCAGTCATGGAATACTGGACTGGTGGTGGTGGTGTATGCATGCGTGCCTGCGTGTGCGCGCGCGTATGTGTGTGCGCATGTGCGTGTAATGATATAATAATCTGATCATGACTATAGTTCATGTTCTCACTCCAAACATGTGTCGACTGTTCAGGGAACCACACTGCTGCATTTCTGGATGACCAGAGTACAGAGTGAGGATCCTGGCTGGCAAGTTCAAATCCTCCACTCACATGCTCTATGCTGAAGCCATCGCGCTAGCCCGTGTGCAGTTGAGAAAAGAAACTGTCAGTGGCCAGTTAGTTAACATTCTGTCACAGAGTGCTACTACTCCTTCACTCAGTGTTGTCCATCCCAGAATATATTCATCAGTTGAGAGTAAAACAAAATAGCGTCAAGTCATCAGTGACAATATTCCATCTTTCTCTGATTCTCTCAACATCATTCCTGCAGACGCAGTGTGCGTGAATAATGAGAACAACCAAACTGTGGAATTAGTTGTCAACAAAACAGAGCCAGTTACTGGTGTCACACTTGAAAGTGACTTGCAGACAAACATAGCGACTTCTACATCTACTTCATCCATTCCTGCAATGTTGATATTGAAAGCATCACCACGTTTCTGAAAAAAAAAAAAATCTCACTGAAAAGTTCGTCAATGTTATGAAAACCCATGACTGCAGCTGTGGTTACATCTGAAATTTTGGAATTAAAAGCAGATCTTTCAAAATGTCGTGTGGGCCGTAAATGAATCAGAAACAGTAAGTGTATCTTTGCACAATTTCTGTACCGTACATCCGTATGGAATTTTTTTTGTTTGTTTTTGCTGTTGTTTTTTTTTCTGCTTCTAGTTCCTCTCACTATGATGTCATTCCGACCTAAAGAATGTGGAAATGGGATTTTTACAGACCCTCCTTTTACCTTCGATGGAACTGCAGGAGCAAATGCAACATTGACGATTGACTCAAATGCAACATTGACGATTGACTCAAATGCAACATTGACGATTGACTCATTTTATTACTGATCACAGGTACGATGCCCTCGCTCTTCAGTCTCAAAAACTGCTATAAACACGACCTACCTAAGTTGCAAGGATATTTCTTTCCCCCAGTGATAGATGACAATGAGAAGAATGCAAAAATTAAAGAAATAACTAATGTATCAACATCTGTTATATGCAAGGCTAGGGAATCACCTTGTCAGCATATAGGATCGCGTTATATTCATCATGAACTTATTATTTCGGATAGAACACTTAACGTTATAAATTGTTATTACCCTGATGGGGGTGCCAAAGGTCAGGCTGACTAGTTACTAGATCTAGAACCAAACGATAACTGGATTGTCCTTGGCGATTGCAATTCACATCACGCTTTGTGCTCTGAAAAGAATTGTAATATAATTAACAGTAATGGATACTTGGCAGACATTCTAGTCCACTCAAACATGACATTATTAAATGACGGGTCTATTACACGAATAGCTGTTCGAGCTGATCAAAGAAGTTCATCAATAGATCTGTCATTGGTGTCCCCAAGTATGTATCCTCTCTGTACATGGCACGTTCACCACGTGCCTTTAGGCAGTGATCACCTCCCTGTTGGACTTCAATTGGCTACAAGTCCTGAAAGAGTGCTTCTCAAAAACAGAAATGTGTCCTACAATGAAAATAAAGCCAACTGGGATCTTTCTGGTCTAATATTAGCTGAACGGTCCATCTTTCTAATTTTTAGTCTGGACACATCGCCAGAGGAACTTTGAAATTGTTACCAGGATCTAAGACGTCATCCTGGAGGTCGCTGACAAAACGATTCCAAAGGTTAAATATGTATTCCACCCGAAACAATCCTTAAATCTATGGTGGACTAGCTCGTGTGAACGGGTGGTAAAAAAGAAAAATCAGGAGGTATTCAAAACTGAATGAAAAGCCGATATGCAGAGAATACAGTCAGAATGGCAGAGCTGCATAGTGAGTATAACAAAGCTAATTTATTCAGTAACAAAGCGGTTGCTGTGGGCAAAAAAGATTTACCACGGAGATTTAATTATGAACTGTTCAAAAGACACAGGCGATACATCAAAGTTATAGAAAGGAACAAAGCGCCTACAGGGTGTCTATAACCTCCCTGATCCGCCTCTTCATGACAGCAATGAAATTCGTCAAGCAAACGAAGACAAGGTGAAATCATTTGCTGATATAATTGCTAAAACGTGTCAGACCGATTATTTGCCAATGCCTGAACAGATTCGATGACGTCAATTTGAAAATGAGAATTGACCTTTCGAAATAAATTGCACTGACAATAGTTCTTGTACTTATTCAAATCTAACAGTGCAGGAATTGATTTCTGCTCTTCGAAGCATAAAGCCATGCAAAACGGCAACAAGTAAAGATCCAATTTCATATAACATGATCACACATTTTCCAGAATGTTTTCTCCGAAAATAATGAGACTTTTTCCAAATCTGTTTAAATTCTGGCACTCTACCTGCTGACCGAAAAAAAAGGCCACAATAGTTCCAGTTCATAAACAGGGAAAATCAAAATCAAATGTATCTAGTTTCAGACCTATTTCTTTGACTCCTCACACAAGTAAAAATTTTGAGAGAAGATTTAAGTCAAGATTGAAGCATTTCCTTGAAAGTAAGGGAATCCTGCCATTAATACAGGCTGGTTTAGAAGGAGGAGGGGGGTTATGGACCATATTGTTCATTTGATGTCTCATGTGAAGACAGCACTAGCTAAGCGCCACTCAACTGTTGCCACACTTTTTTCTTAGATATTTTAAAGCCTACGATTCAGTGTGGCATAGTAAGTTTCTTCATAAAGCATCCTCAATCGGGATAAAGGGTTGGTTTTCTATGTTCCTAAAGTCTTTTTTTCGACAAGAACATTTCAGGTAAGATTAAATAATGTTTTCTCCAGCACAAGGGCTGTTCATAGGGGTGTTCTTCAAGGGAGTGTTATTGCTCCCACTCTTTTCTCACTCATGCTTTATGATATAAAACACGTTGCACCAAAGCTGCAATTTTAGCTGTTTATGCTGATGATATTGCTCTATGGATAAATGTTAACTGTAATTTTACAAAAAGTAAAGCCAGAAGAAATAACATTATAGCAAGGTTTCAAGATGCTGTAAACAATATTGTCGGTTACATGAAAGAATCTGGTTTTCTCTTATCCACTGAAAAAAAAGAGTGTTTATGATTTTCATCAAAAAGATCATCGATGTTACTGGCAAGGATGCTGGTGTCTTCAATATAAATGACACTCCTATCGATCCGAGCAAACAAGTAAAGTTTTTTGGTGTTATTTTTCATTATAGATTATTCTGGAACAAACACGGTAACAATCTAATTGAAAAGGCTGGGAAGAAAAACTGCGTTGTTGCATGTTCTGTCAGGTATCCCTTTCATAAACTGTAGTTCTAATCTTGATCATATTGCTTCATGATCAGTTCGTTCTCTCACATCTAATGGTCAGGAAGCTTTTTTTCACGGCTTCCAGTCGGATTTACATAAGTTAACCAGTACTGATTCTTTGGCATTTAAATAGCATTAGGGTTACCGCGATGGGGTTCTATCAATATGACATGTAAGAAAATTGGGATTTTGCGTCTTGATGAATACAGAGGAGTCTGTGCTTGAAGTTCTTGGTGAGGGCGAGGTCCATTCCAATTCAGTTGTCTCTGAGCTTGATGAGGACCGCTATCTTTCTAGAGAGATTAGAAATAAAACAAGTTTTACTTCTTTATTAGATTATACACGACCATTGATCCAGAACTATCGTTTGATCAAATTACCATGGTTCATAGTCCTCTGCATCCACCTCGGTTTACTGAAAAAGCTGAGATAATCTACACATAAATTATGGAGATTTAAATAAGACTGAAAATCCTCTAATTCTGGCTTCTAGGGCTGTAGAGCTTTTCAATTCAAAATGTTGCTTTCATACTGGCGTTTATACTGATGGCTCAGTCAGGGACTCCTCTGAAGATGGGGCCGCTTTTGTTGTCCCCAGTTTAGATATAAGAACACGATTTCATCTTTCAAAGGGGTGTTCTATTTTCACTGCTGAGTTATTTGCTATCATGATTGCTTTAAATTTTGTTAAAGACATGCTATCATGATTACTTTAAATTTTGTTAAAGACATGAGTATTTTGCCCACTAAATTACTTCTTCAGTTTCAAATTCAGCTCTGATGGCTTTACACCATCAGTCATCATCAGATAGACTTAATATTTTGCAAGAAATTCTTTTCCTAATTCATTAGCTTATTACACGAGGTACAGATATATCGTTATTGTGGGTTCCTGGCCATTCCAGTCTGTATGGTAATGAGATGGCAGATGTATGTGCCAAAGATGCAGCTTGTAGGAAATCAGACTTCAGTGTTTTTTAATATACCTCTTTCTGTCTCTGAAACTAATAATATTTTTCTCAAATGTAATTTGGAACAAAAAAATGACATGAACAATATTAAAATGATGCCTCAAACACAGATGGGATGTGACTATTCGTAGGAAATGATGCATTAATCCCTCCTGTACCAATCCCAGTAAGAAACTTAATCATCATCGAGTGCGATTTAATGCATGTCTGGAAAGATTTTTAATCCTTCCCCTATTCTTCAACTTGATATTACTCAATTCTTATTTGAATGCACAGGCACAAGAATTTAGTTTCAATCACTCCATGAAAAGATCATACATCAAAATTTGTCGTATACGTTTAAAAAACACACCAACACACACACACACACACACACACACACACACACACACACACACACACACACACACACACTAAGAGTTCGGCACCTCACTGTCAACCATGAAATTTTAAAAAAAAAATGACAGAAATAGCTCCAGTCATGTCTAATTCGTTGAAAAACTCACATTTTGGAATTTTCAGCATTACATCTGTCCAATCTTATATCTACCAATGACTTGCAAACCCAGACAAGAATATTATTCGTAGAAATCATGAACAAGCATGGAAACTGGTATCATTGTATAACTTCATCAGTCAATAAAATTCAGGAGGATAGAATTTTTAACAATTAAACGTTAAACGTAGAAACAATCTGGATTGAGATTCAGCTTAAAGTTGAACAGCAAATACATGCTTTCTCTACAGAAATCCAGCTGAACATGTCGACTGAACTGACCGTTTATGTTAATGATGGAAAGTGCACATGTTAAATTCAAAGATATCATGATACTAGGGAATATGTATACAGATTTACGAAATAAACAATAGAGCTATGTTTTTGAGTCACTTGGTCTTACACAGCGAATAAAACCCCCCTTCATGGGTTAATAAGACTTCTGAAACGGTGATAGCTCATTATATTTACATAATGTTATAAATCCAGAGAACATAGTACAATTATCAATGTCTCGGCACACGTCATCGCAGAATCTAGAACTTACATTTACAACGTCAATGTAGACAATGTTTTCAAATACCTTTAAAAAGGAAAACAATTATGCAAATATACAAATCAGGAAACACTCACAACATAATCCATCAAATTATGGACCTATTTCGATTTTATCTGTTCTGTCTAAGCCATCAGGAATACACGTTAATAAGTGTTTGCATTCCCATGCGGTAGAATATGATGTAATACTCCAAAGTCAGTCGGGGTTCAGAGAAAACCATTCGTGCCATTGTCACACTGTCACTCTTGCACACACGCATTCATGACAGCATTGTCACACTGTCACTCTTGCACACATGCATTCATGACAGCATTTACTCCATACGCACACGCAATCCCTCCAGTCAACCAAAAGGCGCACTACAGAATGTTTTTTTTTCTTCTCCCCCTCTCCTCTGGGGAAAACACTTTACTAAAATGAATCGAATAATTCCGACAATGTTTAGCACATTTCAGTAATTAATAAACAAATTCTATACATGTTTCTCTCTCTCTCTCTCTCTCTCTCTCTCTCTCTCTCTCTCTCTCTCTCTCTCTCTCTCTCTCACGCTGAGTGATAAATCGAGTTGCGAATTGATATCAATAAATTCTTGCAAGATTCCCCCTTCTTGCCGGAGAAAGAATAGCCACATCCTCCAAGAATATAAAGATATGGCCGTATACACAACACTGGCCCAAGATCCAGACCAGGAGAATAAATCATTCATGCATTCATGATGCCATACCTGCATCAGAGAAAGCGCTCGCCCCATACTGTCATGACGCCCTGTCCACATAAGAAAACGTGTTGACCCCTTGAACTCTCCTGTCACTGGGGAACCGATGAGATCCGACTCCTCTACCCGGGGTCTCCAATTGCTGGGGCTGAACTATCGGTGTGTTCCCCACACCATGGCCATTGTTAAACACCCGTCTCAGCACTTAAGAAACAGATGTCGTCGCAGCATCAGAGGGGGAATAGCTGACGGGGTAAAGGTGAAGAAGGGTGAAGGGCTGAAACACGAATAAGGTTCGTGTAAGTAAGCTGCTTCCCAATTCACCACATGAGTTCTTTCTTTCTCTGTTCTTAAGCTTTTCCCCTGTACCTTTCCCCAACTATCTATGGCTCACCTGGTAATGACTGGTCAGCAGTGAGGACCCCTTGACCAACGTCCTGACAGGTTCGAGTCTTTAGGCCATCTCCTGGGCTAAAACTAATTCTTTCCTCCCTCCTCCTAGTGAGTGCATACTCAAAGTTCAAAACACATGACCAGCACCTTACCAGCCCTTATTAAACTCTCTCTCTCTCTCACACACAATGACCACCCTTGTTTCTTTTAATTAGTGATCCTGACAATTATGGGGACGCCCGCTACACTAGTCAAGCCCCATGAATATTCTTCCTTTTTAGTTGTGGCATGGGGGAAATGATTCATATCACTAGACTACACGTGATGGAGCGTCACATTCCTTGATGTGAGGCTACGTCACATGATAGCAATACAGCGCTTATTAAAGTAATAGATAGGTGGCTCTTAAACATGAAGTAGAAACAATTTTCAGGAATTCTTTTGTAGACTTCACTAAAGCTTTCGATATAAATCATTTTTTCCCCAGAAAATTAGCAATTCATAAGCTGTTATTCAAAACACTGAAATTGATTTCATTTTTTTTTCCAACAGACAACAGATTGTATTCTAAACACATGCAGATCTAATTTTCTTCCAAACAAACTTGGACTCCCTCAAGGTACAGTATTGGGTCCTTTGATGTTTTCATTTTACATTAATGATCTGCCATTGTACTTGAAAATAACCAGCAAAATGTTTGCTGATGATAAAACTTTAGAAAAAAGGTCATTCTGACTCAGGTTTCCAGTGACATCGAAGAAAACATCAATCTTCGGTTAAATGGACACAGTTCAATTACATGGCTTTCCATCCTGAAAAAAATTGTGATAATTACTAAGAGAAAGAACCGTAATAACGCCTATGCAAAATCTACCAGCACTTTGCATTTCTCCTGAAAAAGATTCAGAAGTGTCTGGTCACAAAGTCTTATGAATTAAATAACAACAGATAATCTGTCCTGGTCTAAACACTTACAGCGTTTATCTAGAAATGTTACAAAAAAAAAATCTGCTAAAAAAATTAAGACTTGTTCTTAAATCTGCATGCAAATTCAGTTTATTATTCAATCTATTATTTTCTATGCCTTACCACTTTGGGACCCAGCGAGCAGTAATTTACTTAAACCACTGCTTAGCATTCACAAAAAGAGCTGTCAAAGCAGCGATAGGTAAACATTCCTCACTGGTAGATTTCGGACTGCAAGCAAGCAAGCATCCCAAACTTACAGCCAAACTGCTATACAACAAAGGTTTCATGCATAAGGCTCGCCATAGAAATGCTCCACTTTCGTTAATAAATATGCTCACTTTTAACAATTATCGACATTCTCACACCACACAACCTCCCCTATGCAATGAGTATCTATTCAAATCTAGTCAGGCATATTCAAGAGTCTAGCTATGGAATAAAATTTTCTAAGGAACTTGAAAATTAATCATTTTTAGATCCAGCTTCATAAGTATCCTATAAATGTCTCAGATTTGACTCCACTGTGCTCCAAAATGTATTGAATATTCCTAATTTAGGTTTAGTTTATCAACTACCTGAGAAATGTTTCAAATTTGACACTAAGCCAAAGTACTTTAAACATCCTGTATCATTAACGTGTTTCACCGTATATTGCGGATATATTTATCCATCTTTGCCTCATTGTCTATCTCTGCGTTTACCTCTTCCTAACAGTTGGTTGGCCGCCCCCCCCCCCTCTCTCTCTCTCTCTCTCTCTCTCTCTCTCTCTCTCCTTTTCCTCCTCCTCCTCCTCCTGTTCATTGTTTTGTTCATTGGTTTCATTTTTGTCAAAGGTACGAATGCATAGATTACTGCATTTTTTCATGTATATTGTTTTTTTTACTTCCTAGCATTCATATAGTTTTCCTGCCCAGAGGTCCTGCCCATGCTTAATCCATTACCCTCTGAAAAAAAAATCTCTCTCTCTCTCTCTCTCTCTCTCTCTCTCTCTCTCTCTCTCTCTCTCTCTCTCTCTCCCGCGCACGCGCACGCGCGTGTGATTGGACCCAACGGACAGTTACAGTGGTGGAAAATGCGACGTTTACACTAGTGTTTTAAAATTTATATAGTGAAAGTCTCTGACTGCGCGAGTTGGGCCAAAATTCATCCGATCACCCAGGTAAACTCATTCCAGATTCTGGTTCCTAATGACAAGGTCTGTACCACACCATCATGCTCGGACCATCTGGTGGTAGCCAGCAGAGAGTGTCACAACACGAGCTGAGCTGTAATAAAGGTATGCAGATTTCAGGGATATAAGAAAAAGGCTCTTGATTAGAGTACTGTTTAAAGCAGTCTAGTGGTCAGTATGGAGGAAAACAGATCCCTATGCCCACCACCCGTCTTGCTATTCCACGCTGTGTTACATCACTCTCCCAGTGCTTCTCTCTTTTATGTTAGTGATATAACTTAAATGGGAAAAGTTCTTCCATTTGAAAGTCTAAAATCGCCTGTATGTGATGGACATCAAAATGATTCCATCACAAAGAAAGTGTGAAACTGAACACCTTTGAGTTGGTAAAAAACAAAAGCACCGCTTTTTCCCCACAAGAACATTACTGGAAGCGTTGCATGGTTTGGTACATTTTGAAATCTAGACCAAGATTTGAACGACTGAAAAATCTAAAGGCTATACAGATCTCAGAGAGAAATGCATTGAAAAACGGCAGATGATCGGTGGCCCATACCTTCGAGCTGCCAACATTAGCCTGCTGCAAGACTCAAGGTCAGCAAAACTTCGTGAAAATCGTTATACCATTGGAACAAATGAGAAAAGCTCATCTTAAATTCAGATCAGTATGAGATTCCATCCATTTCAATAGGTCAGATTCCTTTTGCTTTTTCCACTTTTCTGCCAAAGTGTTGAAAGTATACATAAATGGGTTGATGGCAGAATTTAAAGGAAGTACGAATATAGCCAAGGCCACATTCACTTCACTGGGGATAGGGAGACCCGCCAGGGCCAGCATGCCACACAATCCAATGGGAAACCAGCACAAGAAGTCTGTTAGTGCAATTGTAATCAACCGCCGAGCAATCGTCATATCGTGAGATACATTCGTTGAGTTTGTCTTCAAGGCATTTCGTTGTATATGACCAGTAGATGAAAGCCTGACCCACTGAGATTAATAGAAACAGAACAAAATTGACGACGATCATCACGCTGAAAGAATAAACTTTTCCTTTGATGTTTGCCTTGTAACTGGCAATGGAATACAGATTCCTGTCTGGCTGTAGAACTCCCAGTGTGATGTTGCCGGCATTAAAGGCAACAAGGCAAGAAACAACCAGTCAGCCAGACCGATAAACACACTGCCAGTGCTGATGTTCTCTGAAAGCGCATGGTACTGAAGGGAAAGCACAGAACCACAAAACGATCTAAAGTGATGAGGCAGATGACGAGAGCTGACACCTCACTAGACGTCAGGCACAGGAAACCAGCCACCTTACAAGCAACACTGCTCTTCCATGAGTCGTCATGATGAAGATAATTACCACGGAAACGTTCATCAGCCACTCCTATGACAGTCATGTACACCCCCATCACAAAGTCCGCTATGGTGAGGTTGGTGACAAACACACTGTACCCACTGGAAGAGGTTATACTCCTCGCAAATAAACGAGCACCAAAACAGAAGAGATTACCAGTCACCGAGAGACAGACAATTAGCCACAAAAACCCACGGTATATCCATGACTGCAGTAAATCTTCACAAGATGAAATTTCATCTTTGGGTGCAATACAGGACAAAGATTCCAGTTTAGGAGGGAGTACTTGACTACAGCATAACTTATAATTCTCCGCAGAGATAAAATATAGATAGAGCAGATTTTCGAAAATATTGTGGCTGAAGACTTTAACTGGACTGCCCTCCATGTACAATTCAGTCATCTGTGATGTGAAGTGGAAACCATTTGGACTGATGGTGTGGATGGACGTAAAACTTAAATTCAATTTTTGTAAACGAGGAAGTTGCTTCAGAACCTCAGAATCAAACATCATCAGTCTTGTGTGTGACAGATCCATCACTGTGAGTAGGTTTTGTTGGCTAGCTGAAGAGTTATCAGCATATATTGATGTGATGGGATTATTCGACAGAGTCAAGGACTGCAGGTTTCTAAGCCAAGAAATATGGTCAGGTTGATAAACTGAAGTTTGTTGTTGCTGATATTCAGAAATTTCAAATTAAGCAATTCTACTTCTGGTAGGTATGTCACGGAGCAGTTGTCAAGAACCAGATAAATGAGGTAGGTATTCTTGCTCACATCAGACAGTACCATTCCTGAGTTTGTAGCATCCAGGTATCGAATCTGTGGGAAAAAGTTCAGCACGAAAAGGCTGAGGACAAAGAAAAGTGTTAACTTGACAGAGACAGCCCAGTGAGCAAGCAGTATCACACCATCGTTCATCCTCGTGTTTGGGGCAATGAGGCCAGCCATCACAAATGTGGTCACTATGGAGACATGTTGTTGAATGCCTACACCGGAAAAGCCCTGGACAAGTCATCTCCACACATTCCTCTTCGTCCTCGTGTCCTACACAAATCATACATCTTATTGCATCGTGTGAAAACCGGTAGGCAATCATTGAACTCTCCCCAGGACAGCGGTAATGACTGTCAGGACAGGAGTCATTGCTGGCTAATGGTATTGTATCAAGTATTCCGAAGTCAATGTAGCTGATTAGAACAGGAGAAGGTACCCTTGTAAAGATGGGATCACATCGTTGGAAACCAAGGCAGTTCTTCTCATCTGACTCGTCCTGACAGGTGAAATGGAGATCACAAACCTTAAGAAATGACAGACATTCACCGTTTTCACAAGTGAATTTTCCAGCACAAAGAGAATGCTTACAAAAGGATTCATCACCAGAATCAGGGCAATCACTTCCATAGTCACATAACAGAGTATAAGGCAAAGCTGTTGCTTCATCACTGCATGAAAATGTAGGAGTTAATACTATAGACTTAGGTGAATCAAACTTATCTGTACGCGATTCTTGATTAGAGAAATAGCAAGCAGCCATTTGCTCCTGACTGCTCAGTTTATGTTGGCCAGAAGCACATAAGAGAAATGTGTAAGTCATTTGACCACCGTGGTACTTCGACATCGAAGGCAGTCCCTTTGGTACAGACATGTCCGCCTTTGGCATGAAAGTTGTATTTTTATAATGAATAATGTCATCAGTCTGGTTTGTTTCTATTTTCGCAAATTGCCCCCAAAAAATGTACATGCAAACGTCTTCGTGCATTCATGGGGAGCAAAACATGTCCATCTTGAAGTGACAGTACAAAACGAGAGTTCATATACAACCTTTCTGGAAAACCAAAAAACGAATGAAAAAAACACAGTTCTGTCGTTGTGTAAAACGTACCTATATATACTAGGCACCGACATGTCAGCTGCATACAATCCAGCCCAGAGAAGTGGCAAGTCGCTCCAAAATCTCTTTGAATTTTTCACAAGTACTTTATATGGGTCGTGCGTACACACAGGAAATGCTAATTTACCTCCAAAGGATCTACAGTATTCATTGCCCCGTTTGTTGCCGTCGAACTTATCATCGTTAGATCCAGTCAGATGTCTGACGATTTTATAACAACGGTCACACACAATGCCACCAAGCCCTGACAGCGTGTGCTGCTGTAGGGACAATGCTCCGTTTCGTCCCTTCCATCTTCACAATCTATCTGCAGGTTACAGTGCACGTGGGGATGAAAGGTTGTATAATGTTCTGTGGAGCAGTTCCAGAACCCACTGGGTAGCTTCTGGGGTACTTTATCTTTGGTAAGGTAAGAAAAGAAGAATTGGAAACATGGTGCGATCTTCTCCCCTCCTTTCATGCAACTGTCATTGGAAACTTCAACAGTGAATTTCCTAATATTGACCTTATACATATGAAAAGCATTAGGTTCATAGTCATACACTTTCCCAATGCCAAAAAAGTTCTCAAATGAGAAGACACCTTTTGAAAAACGGATGGAATTCTTGGCTGTTTTAGAATAACTCAGGGTGACGGTCAATGGTGGATCATGGAGTTCCTTGAAGCTGAGCATGAGTACATCTCCGAAATGGCACAGTGACATCTATCTGTGAGGAACGCATACCATCCTCACTTTCATTTCTTCCCACCGTGATATACCCAGTGAATGGTGACGTCATGACAAGAACCAAGTGTCCATTTACTTTCAGTTTACAGTATTGTTCAGGTAATGAAAGAAAGCTTTATTTGGCAATATTCGGGGGGGGGGGGGGGGGGGGGGGGGGCAAACCAACCGATACGAAATTAAAAACATGCTGTAAGTACATTTTGGACACCATTAGTTGCACAATCCATCAGGATGTTACAAGTTATTCAAGAATATCATACACTCAAGTCTTTGTGAAGAAGAAGAAAAAGAAGAAGAAGAAGAACCAAACTATTGTGGCGAAGTGGTTAGCGTCGCGGACTCCTGAATGAGAGGTCTTGGGTTCGATTCCCATCAGAGTCATGTAGAATGTTTCTGCCCCGACCGGTTCCTACCCAGAGTTGAGTTTGCTACGGGCTCAGTTGGGAAGACTGGGACCATACAGTCGAGTTTCATCCACTAAATGGGTGCGTCTCTGAAAGTGTTTGCTCAAATTTCCTGACCAACACTGAAGGTGTCTGTATCGCTCGGGCCTGGTTGATGCTGGAATATATCATGAAAGTAAACACAGCGTACAGCCATGTCATGCTGTCTCAGACTAGAATGGAAATCCGTATTATCATCTTCATCATGCTCATTTTCATCAATCATCATTTAAAAAAAAAAAAAAGGAATCACATTCTGTGGCCCTTCATGCCCTCTCTTGGTGACCTCAGTTTCGACGTCTTCTCCACGTCTGTGGCCTTGGTTTGAGTCCATCAGGGGCCACCGGTATTGGAGAGTCCATGGGGGTTGTCGTTGGACGGACGTTGTGGCGCCCTCCGGAGGGAGAGCTCACTCACGCCGGCTCCGTGACTAAGCAATTATTGTTGTCAGTAGGGGGCTTAGTAGGTGGTATCCATTGTATGTTGGATCAGGACAAGCACCACTGAACCCACCAAAGTGACTCGGCAGCAGTGCAGTGTCTCCTCCGGTGGGTTGCCTCTTGATGGTTTGACATTCACTGCTCTCTGCGGATTGCTGGTGCAGGTGGCGGCGGGCCGGGCTTAGTGTGGCTGTGAACGGGGTGTCGGAATGAGCGGCGTGGGTGCACTGCCACTGAGGTGGCACAGAAGTTAGGACAGCAAAAATCAGAAGAAGAAGAAGAGCAACAACAACAAACAACAACAACAACAACAACAACAACAACAACAACAACCTCACCTCCTCCTCCTCCTCCTCCTCCTCCTCCTCATGCTCCTCCTACTCCTCCACCCCATCCTCCTCCTTTCTATTCCTGTTAATAAACAATTAATGTAATAAACAAATCTACGTTCTTTAGTACCATCACATATTTAGAGCAGTAGAAGTGGTGGTGGTTGTGGTAGTAGTAATAGTAGGTGGAGGAGGAGGGGGAGGAGG